>QDEB01130295.1:0-20983 GCA_004193795.1 Asbolus verrucosus | reverse complement strand
AGTTCCTTGGCACCAAAACTAGTGCTGACTTGTGTTATTAATTTATGTGAAATATATGTATAATAGGTAATATGGATAATGAAACTGTGTTAATAATTGTGGAAAGAAAGCATGTCCATTATTGTTTAATAAGAGTAACATTGTGTATTAAAATTATTTACTTAAGTGCTTTATTTATGTAAATAAATTTTGATAATAAATTTCTATGATAGTAGTTATTGCCCAATGACTGATATTATATTTTCATTACTACAATAAAAATAAATTATAGTATTTATAATATTCTCAAACGCTGTTTTTCAAATTAACAGTTAATTTCCAGCCCAACACTGTTAAGAAATTTATTAATCCGAAATATATATTAGTGATGATAATACATCTTTATTGTGTTTCACATGTCTCATTGTACTGTGGCATTCTCTGTATGTGTATATTTTTAATTGAAAATTAAAGCCCACCCCATATTACACCACAAAACTAACAAGGTGTATTTATTACCTAATATATATTATATACACCGGGTCATCATAAATGTTTGTAATTAAAGACGGCTAGGAATTGTTTAGAAAATATTGCCGCTCTGTATAAATAATTATTAATTTTTACCAAAAAAATTTAATTATAGGGAAAAGTGTTTTTGACTTTTGGCTGCACTGGTTACTAATTGTTACTAGCGCAAGCTTAAACTATAGATATTCAAATTACTTCTGTGCTTACTTTATTAAAATGTTATAAACAACCTGTTTTTTAAGAAATATTCACCATTTTATTGACATGGTTAAACACTGTAACAAAATGATGTGGATATTTTCAGGGGTAATACCACAACAGCTGAAAATGTTTTGAAATCGTTTGTCATTTACTTTTTGGAAACTGCTTACAATTTCATGATAGAAAACATTATCTGAAAATTCCACGAGACGGTGGTTCTGTGGTGTTTTCTCGAGTGAAATTGGACAAAGTTTCCATAGAAAAAAACAAACAATTCTCATCAAAAATTACTACTCGAATGATATTAAGGGAGACTATTTTACGAATGAATTAGCAACAAAATTTACTAAACTTAATTTATTCAATTCAATTACTCAACCAAAACACTGTTTATTCATTTTTAATTGATTTTATGTATGTTTTTATGACGCCAAAAAAAACTAATTTGTTTATTTCACAGGTGCTGTAGCAACAAACAGATATTTTAAGAACCATAGTTACGATGATGTTAGAATACTAACATTGCAATTAAGTACATACTACATATTTCCGTCACTAATCTATACATGACATATGTAATGTTTCAAATTTGACAAAACCGTAAAAATTGATTTTCGAGAAAAATTTTTTGATAAGTCGATTTTGTTTTCAAAAAACACATTTTTCTGAAAGAATTTTAAAATTGAAATTCATGTTTCATTTTTGAACATGTTATTTAATTTTGTTAATTTTAATTGTATCAGTTCCAACAAATATTTTACTGTTTGGGAAAAATTTTTCGAAAATATTATTAAACAACCTATGAACATTTTTGCCTCTGTGTGTAAACAATTCGAAAGAGTACCAAATTAAAGAAAAAATATCATTGAAGAAAAAAAAACACAAATGTAGTTTTTGAAAACAAAATTGACTTGTTTGAGGATTTTTCTCAGTTTACAATTTTATTGAATTTGCTCTAAACTCTAAAGTATGTGAGACAAGGTAATGTGACAAGGTAAAATGACTGCCATTATTAAATAAATTAAAAAAAAAGAAACTTATTTACAATTCTTTTTGTTTAAATTAGGGTGAATATTTCAACTGGAAATATAGCGGATATCCATAATCTGGCTTTTAAAATAAAAATTTTATAAAGCTCTAACAAAGGATAAATTGGATGATTTTTTACTACATCCACTAAGAAATCTGCGGTCTACACCAGAGTTCATCCTATCAATTGATTTTTTTAAATGTACGTATTCTTGATTTATTTTATACCATCTTCTATACATGTATGAATTTAATACTTATTTTGCTGTATATAAAAATATTGAACTTAAAAAAATTTAAAACCTATATCAAAATTAAAATACATTTGTTAAAAAATATAGGTTTTTAATTTCAAAAATTAAAATATGGAAAAGTTACAGTTATTTTATGATCATATCGTTTTCAATGTAAAGTAGTTAGCTACTGAGAATTTTGTCGAATAAATGAACAAAGCTTTGAAAGTATTCATTTATAATGAGAATTGATTTCATTAATTATGCAGTTGAAATAAATTTAGAAAGTAATCAATAATAAGGAGTTATAATCGCTATGATTATAAACCCTTTTCAGTTTGTTTTTACGTTAAAATTAAAAAGAAACGTCGTGATTAGTTCTGATTCATATTTCCTTTTAATCCTAAACATTAAAAAATTGGACCTTAGAACTTATAGTAATAAAAAATACATACATTAGGTATATGTATTTTTTTTACTTGAAGATTTTTTAAAATTGTTTTCCCTTGTAAGTTATTCCTTCTCTCATCGCATCAATTATAAATTTAATGAATCCCAAAATCACAATTTAAAAAAAAAATGTTAATGTGCCTACCGTTCGCACCCTCACTTAATCTTAGTAATAATTGTACTAATTTTGATGAAATTTAGTACATCATGTCAAGAAGAAAAATAGGTTAAGTATAAGTAAGTGTAAAATATAGGTGTTCAAAAAAATATGTAGCCACCGTAAGCTGTATCAGGAAAAAAATAGTTTTTTTTTTTTTATTCATAGAAATCATTCTATTTTATATCTGTAAGTTTTGCTGAATAATTTAAGATGTTTCGTGCAAATATTTAAGATTACTATTAAGTATGTTATTATTAAAATTTAATAATGTCAACTAGATGGTAAATAGTCATGCAGATACACAAATTTTTCAAAATATTTTGCCGGAATTTAATTTTGTTGTTTTTAGAAACACACACAAAAATTTGTATATTAAAACTTTCAAATCGACAATTACGATAATTTTTCTGATTCCTGTTCAAATTGAAAGAGTACTCACCCGCTTTTATCGATTATTCTCTGTGCTTCATTGGCTTTATTCAAAGAGTATTGCGTCTGATTATATAGATCATCTAATTTATCATTGAATTTCTTTAAATCGCCTTTGAGACTTTCTGTTTCGTTATCGAGCTTATCTACGGGAATTTTGAAATTCGTCACATTCTTCAACAAAGAATTAACCTTTTCCACTTCTTTATCGGCCGTAGTCGCACGCTCTGTCAAGTCGTATTTTTTGATCTCATCAAGAATCTGTTGACCTTCAAGTACTGCAGAATCGGTTTCGGGACCTTCTTCTGTATCTAACTGAAAACTGATTTTATCGATTTCATCTATAACACGCAGTGATTCATCTTCGGCGTTCAAGAGGTCATCTAGAAGTTCTTCAGCCTTTTCTTTCAGATTTTCGGCATTTGTTTGCGATGATTCGCTGTTTTCTAATGAGTAATTTGCCTGTCAATATTAATAATATTAGGTGGATATTCAAAAATTGAAACTTATTTTTACTTTGCGATTTAAGTTTTTAGAATCCTGCTCTAAACTTTCTAGTTCTTGAATATAGGGATCTAAGGTGATGTGTTTTGGATCCACTTTATCAAATTTAGGTTCTAACACTTTTAGCATGTCCTTCATATTTTCTAATTTCTTCCTTGTGAAATATCCGGAACTCGTAGACTAATAAATTAAGATAAATATATTGAATATTACCGACGATATACTACTCACATCAAATTCAGAAATAATAGGTCTTATTAAAGCACTCAGTTGATCAGTATCATTTAATAAAGCATGGGTACAACTATCACACTGATGACATCCATAATCCTGTACAAAAACCCATCTATGTGGGCACTGGTCACATTTTTCTCCTATTACTCCCTGGAGGCATTCACACTGTCCCGTAAGTGCGTTGCATCCGAAACCCAACGAATACTCGCTTTTGCATCCGCAAGCTTCAATAACTTCTGTTACGCCAAATACAGTCTAAATCGTGGATACTTACAGATACATCCGTCGGAAGTATAATTCCAGTATCCGGCGCTACAACGATTGCACGACCTTCCTGAAACTCCAGGTTTGCATCTGCACTGCCCTGTTACGTCGTCACATTGGGTGCTATCTGAAGCGTCAGAACATTCACAGGGTGTACATCCGTTACCACTTTGGAAACCGTAATGGTCTAATTCACAACGGTCGCATTTGTCTCCTGTTACGTTAGGTTTGCAGACACAATCCCCAGTGAAACTGTTGCAGTGGTCCATCCCCATCTTGTCACAGATACAACCTAACGTTTGGAAGTTAGTTTTTGCAGAAGGGCTATGTTAACAACTCACTTTGACAATCTTTGAGTCCAACAGCATCTCCGTAAAATCCAGGAGCGCACAGAGCACACGCTTTACCGAATGTATTATTCAAGCACTTTATACAATCGCCAGTTACCGTGTCACAGGAACCAGGATCGTCTTTGTTAATGTTCCCCGAACACTGGCAAAGCTTGCAGAATTCCCCTAATTTCACACATTTTTTACTGCATTTCAACATTTAGAAACTGATTTAAGGGGAAGCAGATCAGAAAATTAAAAAATGGTTAGAAAACCAGAAAATGAAAATAGTGTTAATAATGTATTTCAAATTTTGTGTAGATTTCAAAAATGTAAAAATATATAGAATATTACATTTGAAATATTAAAATTGATGCCATTTCCAGAGGAAAGAAAAAAATGATAGAAAACTACCCATCAGACCAAATAATGAAGTCTAAAATATAGCATTTCTGCTAAATTCTAATGTTCTATCTTAAAATACAAAAAAAAAAAAATTAAATAGCCACACATGACTTCGTTGACACCCAGTATAGTTCACGGCGCTATAAAATTCTCAAATGTATGTTTACATATTGTAAGTTAATGTTAATATAAATATAATGCAATCTGCAATTTCACCCAACAACAATTTATAAAAGTGAGGTTAGGTTAAAACTTCCACTAAAGCTACTCTAAAATGACTGTTATGAAAGACTAAACCAATAAAACTCGTTTAACTCTCAAAAGAACTGTTTTTTTTTTTTTTTTTTTTTTTTTTTTAATACAAGACTGAATTCGTAACGGGTTAAGGCGTTTCAAACCAACATAAAAGCGGAGAACAACAGATTCAATGACAGATTAGTATGAAATTCAGATCTGACACTGTTACCTCCGACATGCGTTCCAAAAACATTTTAACATCGAGTGATAACTAGAGGTATTTTTGATCGCACGTTACAATTTGTTTATTAAATTGGCCTAATTTTTAGCCTGCTCCCCCTTAACAGTTTGATTTCAGAGTATGCAGTAAATTTTAGCTTGAAAAAAATAATAAAGAGTGAATATACGTTATATTTACCAGGTATTTCCGGTCGTCCATAATACCCTGCGGCACATGATTGACACCTCGCACCAAAGTACCCCTCGTTGCAGTCGCAGCTTATTTTTTCACCATCCGAACTGACATCGCACGCACTCGCGAAGCTAAAAATTTCAGTTGTGCATATAGTTAAACAGTTAAAGGTGCAGACATACTTATTGCTTGCTATAGGTAGAGGGCACGCACAAATTAAACAATCTCTAGGAGTGCCAGCTAAAGCATTCCCGTGATAACCAACTTCACAAAGTTCACAGTGGTCTCCTCGCGTGTTGTGGGTACAATTCTAAAAGGTAAGAGCTAACACTTGAAAGAAACAAAACAAAAGTCGTACAATGCAGACTCCAGTGTTAACATCACATTCTGTGGCATGTCCGTGACATTGGCAGGCCACACAATAGCCGCCATGAGGACCAGATTCTACGCGATAGTAACCAGGAGCACACTCTTCACAAGATAATCCTTGATAATTATCTGGACATCGGCATTCCTCAACTGTGAGGGCAAAAGCTATATTTCTATCATCTCCGCTGAACAACTGATACGGAATAGCATTATCTTGGGTAACATTTATCAAACTAGGTTGAAAAATTATTTGGTTTTAATTTAATGGAATAATTTAACCCTTTAATGATTACCGTGTAGTGACACTCGCAGTCCAATAGGAGGCCCTAATGTAAATAGCACGCAAATCTTCTAACACTTCCATAATATGATCTCTTTTAGCAGGTACCCCAGCTGGTAATTCGAAATTGCTTTCTACTAACTGCACACTTGTGGAATATTCAAAAGAAGGTGGAGGCTGCTCATAGCTTGAATAAGTTAAATATGTTTTCCTGCCCTGCAAAATCACATCAGGTTCGCTGACAGCAGATCCTAAATAAAATAAAACAGTTTTAAACGCTTCACAAAAAGCCTCGTATACAAAAAATGCCAACCTTCAGATCCTATAGCGTAAAAAATTGTGTAATTCAAAAATCCTCCGTACGCTGTTAATTTTTTTCCAGTATAGTCTCGGGGTGCAGAAAAATAAACCGTTACATTATTTAATTCGGTTTCATCAAAATCGACGTCTACAGTGTCTCTATCCACACTCTGAGTCGTTAAATTCACAGGTAAAATTTCCAGTTTAATGCTGGCGCTACTGGTGTTGAGTCCGACCACATGCCAATCCGACATTTGTGTAATGAATGTCTTAATTAACTTGGAACTGGAACATCTGGTCGTTTTTCCAAAACAAAAACATTCAGTACAGCCATCCTCGTTTAATTCTTGAAGGTTAAACGTGCCTTCCCTGCAAGTTTCGCAGGCCGGACCAACCACATTCTTTTTACAGAAACACTCAGCTGTTGTCTGATCACAGATATCATCAATGGTGCCTCTGGTATCGCAGTCGCAATATTCACAGTAAGGGAAGGCGTAATGGCCTGCCAAGCAAACGTCACATCGTCGACCCACAATATTCTGCTTGCACCTGCAAAAAACGAGGGTAAAATCGGTCTGTTAATTTAACTTTTTCTTACTGGCAGCTTCCATTGAAGAGATCACATTGTAATGAATGCTCAATACCTAAAGGATTACAATTGCAATCTTCACAACCGATGATGGGATCAAAGCCGTAAGTGAGAGGTTGACACTGATCACATCGCTCTCCAGTTACGTGTCGTGGGCAAATACATTGACCAGTATTAGGTTCACAATAGGCAGTGGATGGACAGTTACATGGTTTGCAATCCGGAAAACCATAATAACCAGTCTTGCAAGCCTCACATTTTCGTCCGATAATGTTCGGCTTGCATTGACACTGTCCTCCAAATTTGTCACACTCGAAGCTAAGAGAACCATCATAGTCGCATTGGCATGGCAAGGCTCCTCCGTTATGGCCAGCTGTTATCGAAAATACTGAATCTCTACAGAAACCGTTTTCTGTTGTGTCTATATTAAAATGATTGCTACCGCAGGTGGATATAAACTCTCCAGTACGATCGACGTCTTCTTCTTCCAAGTATCTGTCATAGTAAAAGTCGGCAGGGATGACCAATAAGTAGTCAAGATAAACATTCTTATTGCCTGGTTCCTGTTATGAGAATATTATTTGATCGTCAACACTTATGCCTGAGATTACCTTCAATGATAGCATGAAATTTTCTGTTAATGAAAATTTAACATTGCCGTCATCCTGAACTATCACTGAGCGGCATCCGGAAAGAGAAGGACAATAGTGAACTGGCAGAGTTGCTTCATAAAACTGCCCATTTTGCATAAGCACGGTAACATCAAAGTCTACAATTAAACATACAATATTGTATTTAACAGCAAAACAACTTTTACAGTCGCAAAAGAGAAGGTAAAAGAAATTTACCATGGAAATTAGGTTGATAATAATGAACTACAAAGGTGTAATATCCCGGAGTAGGTACTTTGCCTTTCAAATCAATCGTATTGTAGTTTGGATTCAGCCACATGTATGTTGTATTTAGTAAAGTGGTGGAAAGAGGGATGTTATTCTCTTCAAACTGAACCTTTTTGGTTTCCGGTGGATTGCGGAATGAAGTTGGAATGCACTTTCCGTCTTTTTTTATACAAACGGACTTTGGTTGAATATAGTCTAACGACCATTCTTCGTATGGAATGGCGACAACAGAATGTATCCCAACGTCAGCATTAAAACTCTACGAATAATTTTTCGAATTATCTTGCAATAACAAATACTTCAAACTCACATGAAAATCAACTTTAATTTCATTCCCGTCAACTTGCTGGACAGCCACAATACCATCTGGCGTTGTGATGGTTTGTCGACATAAAGTGGTATAAGGGCAAGAATAAAAGACAATTTTTCCATTATTTGTATGACGACCAGACTGTACAACTACACTGACTTTGTGAGTTCTTTGGTCACCTATTGGTATCACATAATTGACCACAATTACGTATTGGCCAGGCTTATTTACTGTGATATTAAATGATAAATCTGGCTGAGCAAGGTTTAGAGCAGGAACTCGGTTTCCCACGCCAATTTTATTCAAATGCTTTAAAAGAAAATATCAAACATGAATTGACTACAACAATAATTTGACAATTACCTCGGTACCCTGAAAATATTCTCTAAGTCTGTCAATTTTGCGTCCGTTCTGAACATATCCTCCTACTCCGTAAGTTAGATGAAATTGTGTCAAATTTAAATACGTGTATTGACGACAAAGACCCATTTCATCTATGGTACAAGGTTTTTCAACTTTCTTATTCAAGATGGTAGCTAAATAAAAATCTTCTGGAAGAAGCACGAAATAGTCCTACAGAAACAAATAAGTACAAGCGCTATGTTTAAGTGACATATACAAACCAAGAGTAAATTCTTGTTAACTTCTATGCTAATTGTCCAACGTCCTGGATTCATAACGAATGGCGAAGGAGTATTTCCAGTTGCTCCAGAAACAGTCACAAATGCAGGAGCAGAAGTGTTCTTGAACTGAACGTGAAACTCTTGTTCGTTGTCGTTGGGATTATCTGGAGTTATTTTAATTGTTCCAATAACAGTTTCAGTATTATTATTTACGAAACGTAGAACCATTCTATACAAAGAAGGTTTATGAATGTGAATATCTTGTAAAATTTTATTCTAAAAATGTTAAAAATATAATTTACAAATGTATAGAAACAAGAAGAATGTAATTCACCTGCAAGAGTGAGAATACGGCGTAGCCCTTCCAGGAGTACTGTGGAAAAACATTTTCGTCATTGGCATACCTAACTAAAGTGTTTGCAGGAGTGTGGCCATCTTCCACTTCATATTGATATTGATAAAGTGTTGGAAAATAGTGAGCTTGAAGAGGTTCCTTGCAAGTACGTCCAGTAACTCTCGACTGACACAAACACTGACCTGATCTTTTATCACATATATTGTTAACAGATCCTCCAATGTCACACTCACAATCTGAAATATTTTTAGAAAGAGTCCAAAACCTTCAAAAATTTACTCAAAATTACCGGAACAACCAAACAAGTTATCTTCTTGCAAATTGTAAGTACCGTCGGCACATTCGGTGCAACCTCGCGCGACGACCAAAGATTTACAAATACATTCTCCGCTATCGGAATTACACACAGCAATGCCACCAAGTACACCAGGAATGTTGCAATCGCATTCTTCACATCCTTCCGGATTGTTGGGATTTAAATTCCAATAAAGCGGCCTACATTTGTCACAAATCCGTCCTTCAACTCTCTCCTTGCATTGACATAGTTCCCCAGCTGGAACAGATCCGCAGCCAGCGAAACCGGCTACAACACCTGCAGGATGACAGTTGCAATCTTCGCAAGCCGGGAAATTGTAGAATCCTTCTTTGCAAGAATTGCAACGGAGTCCTGCGAAATTGTGGTAACATTCGCATTTGCCTTCGCTATCACATGAAACTCCGTTAGAACCGTGGCTATCACATTCACAGGACAAACATTCAGGATATTTATAATAACCAGGACTGCATTGATCGCAAGTTTTTCCTGCGAAATTGGTCAAACAAGAACACTTTCCCAAGATGCTGCAAGTGTTGCCCAAAGAACCCACTCCACTGCAGTTGCAAGGTTTGCAATCTGGATAACCGTAATACCCCGCCAGGCACATATCGCAGCGTTCACCTCCGTAGCCTTCTTTGCAAAAACATTTCCCAGTTTCTTTGTTACAGATTCCTTCTTTTGTACCCTTGATGTCGCACTTGCAGTCTGAAATGAAGAGGTGGTACCAACTCTTTTAATAACAGAGTATCAAACTGCTTACATGAACAAGCAGGGTAATTATAATAACCATCTTTACATTCACTGCAGTGTTTACCTCCAAAGTTAGTCTGGCACGTGCAGTTTCCGGTTTCCTGGTCACAAGTCTGGGAAACTGCACCTTTAGGATTGCATTCGCAATCTAAAAATTATTGTGTTACTAATTGATCACAAAACCACAGTGAAAAAACTTACGTTTACATTCCGGAAAACTGTAAAATCCAGATGCACACTCTTTGCAATAATGGCCACCGAAGTTACTTAAGCAAGGGCACTGGCCATCGGCAGCTTCACACTGCGATTCTCTAGTTCCGTTCAAAAAACATTCGCATGGTCTGCAGTCAGGATAACCGAAATATCCATAATTGCAACTATCGCATCTGGGCGGTGTGAACTCTTTTCTGCATTCACACTGACCTGAACCTTCGTAACAGTTACCGGTGGAAAAAAAATGATTGCAACTACAAGCTGGAAAGCAAATATTACAAAACGAAGGTGTTGACGAAACAAAGGGAAGACGAATTACGTTGACACACGTCGGTTTCATTCCAATGCTTGTTGTATGGTTTGAAGAAGGTTGGTTTACATTTGTTACAATTTATACCCTCCGTGTTGTGTTGGCAGTTTTGGCAAACACCACCACCGTCATATCGGCCGTGAATATCCAAAGAAAGACGATTTCGATCCACTTCCTCATCATAAATACACTGACTGCTATGTTGAAAACAATTACAAGCTACAAAAATCTTAATTGTGTTATTTATTCTTCACGGAATAAATTCCGATTTACGTTCGCATACAAATGGATGGTTTACTTTAGACTGGCGCCATTTCTTCTGCTCATATCCTGGACAGCAAGAATCACATTTTGCTCCGCAAGTATTGTGTTGGCAGCGACATAACAAAACGCTGGGATCTTGTGAATCTTGGATGTCGCATGTATCAGCATGACCGTTACACATACAACGTCCACCAATACTAATATCTTTGATCGAATAAAAATACTAGAATAATATTACATCATCAAAAAAATTCTTAAAATTTGACGAAAATTAAATTACTCTTCTGGTAACAGTCGGATCTTGTCTGGCTACAGACATTAGATGGCCAAGGAGATTCTTAGTCCTTAAAAGTCTCAATCTGACATTCGTCGCTCTGGTCCATTCTTGCAAAACAGTCGAATTGAAATAGTGATTAGCTGATGGGCGATTATTGAGTAGTGAAATAGGTATCTGTAATATTGTATTTAGATCAACTATACCATACAATAACTTGATGGCTTACTTCTCCACCTTCCAAAGGTACTATTTTTGAATATTCTGTTGTGCAAATTACAGAATCATCTTTTGTGATCGGTTGTAAACTCTGTCTTCCAAAATACGTTTCGCAATCATCTGGAGAATCTGAGAAATACTGCCATGGTGTGTAAGTTTTTCCATAATCTGCTGACTTTTCTAACACCCATAACCCCGGTCTAGGGGAATTGCCCATTCTTATAAAAACGTAGGCTACGTGAAACTCCTGGAAAGCAGCAAGTTGAATGAAGACATTTTAAATAAAAAAAAAAAACAAAAATAGTGATTAATTTATGTATTGTTTTATGTTTATTGTTATGTATTTGTTTTATGTATTTATCTTCATGTTTCCAGCTTTGAAATTCCATGCATGTGTCCGGCTTCTGACAATAAAAATCAACAGTTCATAAGAGAAGAACATCCTCTGATAACTGATACGGACCTTAAACTTTGATTGTTACAGGAAATGGACACCCACACTGCACGCGTTGATATGATATGCGGTAGTTGAAATTCGTGACAACTACCTAAACGTAAAAAAACTCTCCATCGGATGTACAATCTCAACATTCTCATATTTCAACGGATAAAATATTTTTCACGTAACTATTAGAATTTACTTTGTTGAAATTTATAATTATCATATAATGTCCTTGTTCAAGTATTACAACTACAAGAGAAATTTCGTTGAGACAATTTGACGTGGGTCAAAACATAAAACATGTGTTTGCCAGATGCTCTTTTTGTGACTCCTCAAATGTTCAGACCAGTTGTGACTTATAGAAAGTCTTGGTTTTAATGAAACCATTCGACTCGGCATGAACAATTCATTTAATTATCTCACAAGATGATCTAATGCTAACACTGAATTAAATGTTATGCGACAGTATGATAACACATCATTATAAAAGAGCAGTGATCTCTCCAATTGACTCATCAGAAATTTGTTTATCATACAGAGTACTTTTAAATACTGTAATGGATATCAATAATTCATAAATTCACTGTCAGTAAAAATTCCCAAGTAATGATTAAAATTTAGTCTAGACTGGATTGTATCAATTAATTGCATTTATAAACTAATTGAAACTAATCAAGGATACCTATTTACTTTTCCTTTTCTAATAAATGAAGCGTTAAAATTACCATAAAATATACAATAAATCAATCAATAATTGTAGTAACAAAACCGAATGCCATTAAGTTGACGAACGACAAGAAAAGGATCTCAAATTTTTTCTTGAATGAACTACTTTAAACCATTTGCTATTGAACATTCGCCAATGAAGAGATACGGTTCTCAGAATGAATAGTACGAATCATAGTAAAATTTCCGAAAGTCATAAAATGGTCAAGCATGAAATTTATGGTGTTTCCTAAAATAGACGGTTAGAAAGATAAAATGATCCAGAAATAACATATTACTGTAAACAAAAACGATATGGGTGATTATTTAAATAACAGTGATTTAAAGCATTAGCTCAGAAACAAACATTTTATTAACCATCAAATTCATTTATGTCTCCAGGGTTTAATGAGCCTCAATATTATTTTTTATCGAAATATATAGTAAAGTGTTCAGAAGTCGGTTACGATTTTTTCTATCTGATTTTAAAAACAATTGAATATTTTCATAGCAGAATAATAATTAATACTCACTTGTCCAAGAGCAATCGTTAAATTTACTTCGTTGTATTTCATTCCTCGTGATAACGGTGGACTCTGCCACCACGTTTCCATGCCATCAACTGCAAACTCTGGCGGATGCATTTTGTCCGGTCTTGTTGGATCACAGACATCACAAAACTAAAATTTAAAAATAAAATTACTAGGTCTTAACAATGTACATAGAAGTTTAAATGATTTTTTTTAATGAAAAAACGAAATGAAGGAGAGTAGGTAGCTATTTTTTTTATAATTAATTGTTTAAAAAGTAGATGGTAATAATGTGTTATATTTTTCTAAGATATCTATTTGTTTATTAATTTCTATAAATAGTGATGAAGAATCACCAGTAAAAATAATTATCGTTAGATCTATATTTAGGTAAAAATTCAAAAAGAATTCCAAATTATATAGTATACTCTTCTACTTTCCAAATTTAAAAATTCTAAGTACATTTTAAAAAGCAAAGAGCAAGCAGTATCTGCAAAAACATAAAAATGGCTGAATATGTTATGTGAATAGAAAATCACAAAGAATTTTTCCAAAAATTGTATAATAATTATACTGGGTGTTATTGAAATGTATGCGAAAATTTTAACCGGTAATAGAATTTAGCATAAAAGCAAATACATGCCCATGGCTTCGTACAGTAAAAATTTAATAGTAAGCAAAGAAGAAATTCATTCATACAATTTGATACTGATATTGAAACTTGCGGGAAATCAGTATGAAATAAATAGAACTAGAAATAAAATCATTTCGGGGGAAGTATCCATCTATTGACAAACCTGAATGTACATATCTGAGATATTGTCAGATATCTAAAGAATGGTCATCTTCCAGTCTAAATAACAAAACGCAAGGTAATTGGAAACGGCTAATGTAAGGTACGAATAATACATGTTTCATTTATATCGCTAATAAATATAAGTTAAATAACCATGCAAAGTTGATTGATATCTGTCCTGAATGACAATGATACCGATGGTGAAGCGGTGTCATGCTGTCATGTTCACTAATTAGTTCATAAACATCTCACAAAAAACGGCCATAAAAGTTAAAACTTCAGAGACAATAATCCAGTCTACATCTCGTTTCCATTGTACAATTGATTCTAGCAATGGTAAACAGAAAAACTGTTCACTTTAACGAATCCTATCACTGGTTGAAATATTTGCAAACATTTCAGTAAGATCCTGTACAATTACCTATTTAATAAAGTTAAATTTAGATTTGCATTCTGTAGCATACGGTTGATACCCGTCATCCGTTTTACATTTAGAAATGTTTTTTTAGATTTGAATTAAAGTAAGGTAGTACAAAAAAATTGCCCAGAATAATCAGCAATTTAATTCGTTTGTAACATACTGCATTTATTATAGTTTGGAAGACTCTAATGTCCAAAAGGAAAACATTTTTCTCAAGATCAATTGGTGTAAAAAAAATTCAAATGCGACAACCTCTGTTAGCAACTATTGTTCTATCGCTTTTCATCGTTATCTACCAGAAAGACGTCAATTAGAGCACTGAATCATCAAAGATTACTGTAGAATGATAAAATTAATGCATTTATTCTTAAAATACTATTGTAAAAAAAAATTAATTCACTCTTCCTGAACTTCCTGAAAATGTTTGGATGGAGACAAACTAAAAATTACTGTTTGTATTTCAACTATCCGTACGTATCAGTTTCTTACTATGTATGAACTAAATTTCTCAAACTATCGTTTTCGTACAATGTAATCAAAATCATATTTGATAACCCAAAGAACTATAACCTAGATAAACATTTTAATATTTAGGACCCCACTAATATCGCCCCTTTCGTAATGCTGGCTGGCCTAATTAACTAACGCTCCAATAATATTTTAAAGTTTCTTTCAGGTCCATTAAAATAAAACATTTTTCCTGCAGAAACACTTTTTTTTCTATTTACGATATTCTCTGTTTAATTTATCTATAGTTAAATACTGAAATCCAGTTGGTTATTATATTAAATAATTCGATAAAAGAAGTACTAAATTTTACATTTATAATTTGCAGTCAATATTTCCTGTCGAAAAATATTACATTGAAACGAAAAACGAAAAAGAAAAGAAACGATCACTTCTTCTGAAGCAGTTAATTTAAACAGTTTTTTACATAGTAGTAATCTTTTGACTTCACCAGAAAATGAAGCTTATTCTGTTAGCTATCGTAACGACCAGCTTACGATTACAACGAACTTTATGTAATTACAGAATATACAGGAATAGAAACAAAACCGAATTTTTGACAGGTTATAATTTATCTGACCACCATAAACAAATTCTTGAAATCTTCGACATAATTCACTCCTGACGTGTATTTTTTTAATAAAAAGCATTGAAAAAATTACTATTTCTAAGCTTTAATTTTCACATTAAGTATATGTACTTAATTATTATTAATTTACATAAGACTGAAAAAATGAGTTGGTAAAAAATGGTTAACATGTTTCAAAAATTTAATATAACTTATTATAATAATTTCGCTAATATTTTTTATGATTATAACTGTATTTTCATTTTTTATTTGTTATTATTATATATTCACCTATAACTAATTCTTGTTCACACCTGTTTACCTACAAAGGTAAATGTAATAAAATCAACACCTAAGCTGATTTTTATCGATTTATGTTTAGTCTAAAGATGGGATGCGATTAAGTATGCTGTGTAACAAAGTTGTTGAATTTATTCTTTGTACATTGTTTAACAGTCAATATTTCTCAGGAAGGTCTTGCTTTTTCAATGCTATTATCCTCTACAGTTTGGTTTACAAATTAAATTAACGTATAACGTCAGTTTTTATCATCGTTTAAATTTATACTTGATAACAGCGCAACAAAATTTGACAAAAGCATGTCTCTTGATCGTATTTCAAAAGAAATATGTAATTTCAATTTTAAATATTTTTTAAACAATCTGTCTATCCATTATTATATAGTATATCCAGAATTATATAGTTTCTAATTTATCAGTCAAGTTCAATGGTCGATAACGATTTGAAAAAATATTTACATTTAATAATAAACTGGAAAAGAAGACAAACGTTCTCGGTCAATAAATAATCATTGTGTTAATTTATGCTCTGTCTAGTCTCTTTCAGAAATTAAACATTTCAATTTATTTTCAAAATGAAAAAATGTTTGCTTTTTGCAGGCGGAATTTTTGGGATTTTTTTTTCTATAAATAACTTGAAATAGTTTTGATCTAGTCTTTACCTGCCCTTGGATAACATGCACATTTACATCATTTTCGGCATTGGCTCCTACAAGTTTACAGTAAAGTTCCGGTCCTTCGGTGTCAACTCCACATGTGGCGGTGGCTGTGATTTTTCTACCCTCAGCCAGATTGAAGTAAGGCGGTGTTAGAGTTTCACCCCGAACTGTACTCAGCATTGGAAACACAAGGACGGCCCAAAGGCCCGTCCACGCGCTAACCTCGAACATCGCAACGCTACTGAGATGCCGACACAAGAATCAAACAGACTCAGCATCCTTAGTCCGCAAATTGTTTAACCCTCGAGCAGGACCGTATTTCGAACTTTTTTCTTGTTGGATCAGAACAAATAATTTACTGATAAATTACAGTTTCATTCAATCAACGTCATCTCAGAATTCGAACATTAAATAAAAGTGGACTGCTTTTCAGTCATTTTTGTTGGTTTTCACATTCTTGTATTTCACTAGTTGGTAAAATATTTATTTCTTTATTTAACTAATTTAAGCTTGATTGTTGTAATTTTAAAATTTAACTGCGAACTTGTCTGTTTGAAATATTGTGGAATACGACCCTGGGCATCATATTTATCCCTTCCATTCATGAATTTTGACCACCAGAGATTGGTGATTTACGTTTAGGAACGAAGATGAGAGGTTTCTGGTTTCATGATTTTCAGATTTCTTTCGAATGATTATCATGAGAAGACAAAAATAAATTCAAACTTTAAAAATATTTATTCAAGAATAAAATCATCACAACAATCCCTATATAAAAATAGTCGTAACAATATAACATCTAAATATTTCACATCTGATTAAATGTCTTTTATAATTATTATAATTACATACACATATAAATCATTATAAACAATAATTCTTCAAGTTTATTATTACATGGTGCACAGTTCATAATGTTTGAATAATTCGCTGTGGAATTCCTACACAAGTACTCTTATAATTCAATTTAGATAATAATGTATATACGTTTTTTATTATAGTAATTTAAACATACAGAGTCAAATATCAGTCACCTAATTATTACTGTTCCATTAAAAGACTATAGTAAACAGAACGACTAAATCCAATAAACAAATCCAATACAAATCGCAATCCCTGAAGTGGTAACCGTACTGCACGCTATCATAATTCGTTATGAACACTATAATAAATCAAGATATTATTGATATGTATGTAGTATAACATATCTATATCTGCTCACGATTTCGCTTGGAGGTAAAATTTTTCTTCTAAAAAAAAACTGACTAAAGTCAGTCGATAAAGCTAATTCATTTTTAAATACTTAACAGATAGTAAAATAAAACTCGTGATTATGAATGGGCCATGTATTGGGAAGCGAAGTTAATTTTTCATTCTTATGCTGCGTACTCCACAATTTCGTCTACTTAAATAATAATTTAACATGGGAAAATAGCTTATAATCTTTTTTTCTCTCTTCTTTCAATTATTTAATACTTATAATTCATCATAACTCTAAAATCTCAACTTTTAATTAGCTTTTAATTCAACCACGAAGCTAAAACCCGAATACCTATGAAATGATAATTAAAATTCTGCGTGATTACAGTACCGCTCTTATAGTGAGAAACAACAGTTGTTTATCTATGGAGAAATAGAAGTGTATTTTTCCATGATATATTTGTAACTGCATTGAAAATATAAAAAAGTATATCTGTCTCATTCGGTGTGCAGAGTACCTATGTATTTACATTAATATGAAACATATTACTTCACAGTCAGCAAAAATTTGGAATCTGTGAAATTCTACATTCGCTGTAAATTCTAATAATTTTTATCATTTTCGATTTAGCTGAAGACAATTTAAGAAAATTTTGAAGTTTAAGTCGAACCATTCTGCTTAACATTTGGTTCATTGACAATCGTTGCATTGTTAAATGCACCTGAACAAATTGATTCAATAAGTATTCACTTTGATATCGTACTACTTTTGTATTATTTTCAATTAATACAATTATTAAATAGTCACCTAAACATTAATATGAAAGAAGGTTGCAAAAATAATTTAATTTATATTAATATATTATTTTATTAATTAATTATGGCGTTAATTATATTAATATATTATTTTCATATGGAATTCATTTTCATTCTCAGTTTAGTTGTTTTTTTTTTTTTAACATTCTCCATCGGAAAAAATTGAAAGTGCATCAGGCAATTTTGTAAAAATGTTAAAAAACACTAAAAAACTATGCTAATATAAATTGCCATAAAAAGAAATTTTGACCCATTTCTGTTCATTCAAATTAAGATTATAATTTTCTGTTTCATATCAGTTATTACTAGAATTGGACGATACGCTGATTTGCTTATTGAAGATCAATTAACAAAAAAAATTGATACGCGACGAAATACAGGTGTTCCAAAATGGCCGCAAAAGAATACAAAATCGAATAGAGTATATAAATGTTAATTAAAAATTGCCATAACTTTTTTTCTTTTGGGTATTTTAATTTCGAAATACAAGGCCTTTTATCGAAGGAAATTTGGCAACATACAGGTAATGTTGATAGACAATTGTATTCCTAGCAACGATTTTATTAATATTGTCACTCACTGTGACAATCCACCTAAACATTATAGTTTAGCATAGTGAATCGAAGCACCATCCATCTGCAGCCACGTATTTCTTAAAGTGGCGAGAGGTGAAATGTTAATAAAGTCTTGAAATATTATTATCAAAAAGTTCAAAAATCTTATGTGGTTGAAACGATAATCACCGCTTCAGACAAATGCGTTTCCAATGTATCATACCATACGTTAACACAAAATCGGTGCTGGTACACTCTTGCTCGAAGAACTCTAGAATTCTCTATAAATCAACAATGATAATTGTGATTGTTAAAAATTCCGTTCCTTGTAAAAATTGACTCATTCATCCATAAAATTCTTCATGTGAAATTTAAGTTATGTTCCACTTGCAATCATAACCATTGGCATAAATTAATTCTTCGAGAAAAATCGTCTCTTGTTAATGTCTAAACTTTGGTGTAATAATAACGATGATACTTTTCTTGCTTCAATATTCTCTGAATAAGGCTGCAGTTCACATGTAAATTATGAGCAAGGTCGCCAGTACTAATATTCGGATTTTCATCCACTTCTAACTCTGCCTCTTTCAATGCAGGAGTTCTCTTGGCACGAGGTCTTTCCGTATCCCAATGGGATGGCGTTAAATTTCTAGTTTATCTCACTCTTTGATCGGGTCTTTGAAACACATCAGCGTGCGGAACCAGCCAGCTCGGATACCTTAAAGCATCTAATCTTCCAGCTTGAGATTAGTTAACTCAGCAGTTGAAAGGAATACATGACTTTACAATAAACACTTTACTTACAGAACAACAATAAACTACACGTAACTTGACAGAACTACTAAACAATACCCGTAGTAACCACAATAATTAGATTAAAACTTTCTTTGTTGAAAAGATATGTTGCCAGATGTAATTTACTCAAAAAATGGTTCAAAAATTGGTTGATCAATAAAAATGTAATATTTTTATGAATGAAATCTGTTAACAGAATCGAAGTATAAATAAAGATAAAATTTACCCCCATTTTTATCTCCAAGTTTTTTGGATAAAAAAATTTCTTTTTTCAAACTTTAGGCCTATAAAACTCTTAGACTAACACGAAAATGTAAACGATTTTTATCAATTATTATTTATATTAATACTCTCTATCATGCACCGCACTTTTTCTGCGGCAATTTTGGAATATATCTATAACATTTATGTTCCAGAAATTTAAACATTAATTCCAAATTCAAAATCATTTTTATGCACACTCAAAATATTATTCCTGCATAATTTTAACGAGTTCTGCACGTCAATGAGTCGGATCACCATATTACATGGTACTGACATATAGTACATAGTACTGCATTGTATCAATTTATCGATACAATTTTTATATGGTATCGATGTTTCGATACGAGTTATCGTATCGATACGAGAACTCATCCTTAGTTATTATTGGGGATGTTACGTTAAATGTACGGTTAAACATAAATTATAATAATAAACCTTTTTTAATTCAAAATTATAGAGTCATAGACCATAATTCTTAATTTTTGTGCAAATTTTCAACAACATTTAGTTTAACTCTCCTTTCAGAAATACGTAAAAATATAATATAAAAAAGAAGGCATTTTTCATAAGCCACATACGAATGGTAAAGCAAATCAATATAGAATTTATATAGCGCCAACTCTACATTTTATTGATAGTAAATCTGAATAAATACTTCCAGAAATTATATGTATGTATGTATGTATGTATGGAGCACTCCAAATGAAATCCTCATCTAAGTGACTGTTGGTAATAATAATTACACTGTGCTCGAAGTGGACTCTTTGTTTTTGCAACAAGTGGGGCACCCCTCGGATAGTTCTCAGTAGAATATGCTAAATACAACAGTATTTACCGTTTTAGGAAGTTAGCTCGCGTGTTCGAATTTTTTAAATTGTAAAAGTGTAAAATTTTACGCTCCAAGTACTTTTTAGAACCTTCTAGCATTTTCTAGAGCATCGAAGCACTAGCTCGGGAAT
>QDEB01130293.1:0-10097 GCA_004193795.1 Asbolus verrucosus | reverse complement strand
ACACTCTCGATTAATTTTGCTTCAGTCGAGTTATTAAGATTTCGTGATTGATCAGGTGGAAGAACCGGTGCGTTATCGTGATATAAGTTGTTTTCGTCGTGCTCATGGCTCAGGATCAGAGAGACACGAGGCGCCAGGCAAGGCGGCGCCTGTCCAGACGCTGACGGCGACAAACACCGCGCAATACTCATTCATATCTCCATGACTGTACGTTTGTACTACGGACGAATCGGGCATTAATCTCTTTTCGAAACTTGCCGAAAATTTGCTTAGAGACCGCTATTCTTTAACCAAAAACGAGTGACAAGATCGATAAGTAATTTTACGCTGTTACCGACTCAGCGCGACTCTTATCATCTCCCGTCCCTTCAAAACGAGGAGGAGGATTAAAAGTGTGAGAAACTCGAATTAGCGGTCTTGGGAGGATTGAGGGCTTCTCTGCAATTACAGACGAAAAAGGGAACTTACTGTCATTATTGTTTTGGTGGGTAAGGGTTTTCGTTGACTAAGGTTCTGGCTCAATTAAAGAATTTTCGTAAAATTTTTGGGACAGTATTTAAATAATTAAATAATTAATTAATAACTGTTCACATCGCAAATGCAGCATTAACCAGTTCTAATCGATAATATCTGTTTCTTTTTCGTTTTTAGATTTCAACTTTGGAATGTTTTACAACTTCTCACCCTCTTTCTATCGTCTGCTATGTCTGCTGTATCCCAAAGATTCTATTTTGCAGTTTTATTTTTGTGCTTGTTTTTCTTGATCTTGTTTCTGTTCTGTTGTAATTCCTTCTCTTCGAATGTACTTTTCTTTTATTTATTTATTATTATCTATTACTCTTCTCAAAATTATTTTTCCTTCCTCTGATTTTTTTCTAATAATCTTTATGTTTGCACAATGTGTATACAATTTTTTTTCTTTTTTGATATCTAATTCCTGCCCTATAGTTTAATATGTGTGTATATTAATACTGTGCCTCTTTCTCTTCTTCTTCACTTCTTTACCGTATTTCGTTACATCTTCTTTCTGAAATCAATTCTACTTTAATATCTTTCTTCCTTTCCATATGTTCTTCATATCCACTTTGAATTTAAAACTATACTTTTACTAATAAATGACCTGAATCAGTTATTGGTACTATCTTCTTTACATCTACTTTTATCGTTAGTTTGTTATCTCTATAATCTGCATATTATGCGTTTCTTGAATTTACTCGTAGTTATTAGCTTTCAACCTTTTTTCTGCATTTTATTATCCCCTGTCCACAATTTTGTTGGCTTATTATAAGTTTTTCAACAATTTTTTTCCTTTCATTTGCCATTTGCATGCTATATGCTATGTATCGCATAGTGATAATTTTGTTGTATTATTATAATGTACAAAGTGTTTCAAAATTATTTATCAGTACTTTAGGAAATATTAGAATATGAAAACACAAAGACGGTCTTATATGTACAATTTTTCTGTAATATTTCTGCTAAGGGAGTTATTACGAAACGTCATAAACTACAAAAACCAAATTCTTGTATTTCATTTTTCTAATAGATATACTTGTTTTGATAAATTCTGTCAATAACATCTTACTTCAAAATAAATTATAATGGGTGATGGGCAGTCTTTTGGTCCCAATTTTTTGTGTTATCTTTCTTCTTAAAATTAATTACATAAAACGAATTTACTCTAAAAAAAAGATGAAAAGGTTAAAACGCAATATTTTCAAGTTATTTAAATTTTAAGTTACACGACTGAGATAAATCAAAGGCACTGGCAAATTTTTATCGTGCAAGTAGGTGTAAATATTCACGTTCTTATGTGTGAAAAAAGTCACTTTTACAACCCAAAAAATTCGCAGCCATCCTTTTAATTTCGCTCCCAATTCTACTTCATTAAATATCAAATTAATTAACGGAAAATAATTCAAGAATGGTATAAAATCAACAATATGTTATCGTCATAAAATATTGCTAAAATTAAATCATTCCACACGGATCACAAACATTTTTTTTCCATCAATTTAATTGCAACAATAAGAATTTTGAAATGTTTAAATTCAAATTTGGAAACAATGAACTTTATGGACATTTTACTTAATCAATTTTTAGAAATGGTAATTAAAATACTTCTTCTCTAAAATACTAAAATTATCCTTGAAATAAGGCATTATTATATAAGTTATCAAAATATAATCGAGGTCAGTTGCACATCTAAAATTGCAATCTAAAAAGAAAATTTTAGATCGCTGTTTAGATCTAGTTTAGCTATGTAAAAGAAGAATCTAGAGAAGAAATGTTTGTTGACATCTGTGCCTATGACAATCGTCAAAATATCAATAATGTCATACAGTTGTTATGGCTGTTGCTAAATTTAAAGTAAATTTATGTTGTAAAATTGCGATTATAGATTCTTTTGCATGTGTTAAATGAGTTAAAATTAATGTAATGTAATGTAATGTCAAACTGTTGAATAGCTGAGTGATTTGATTTTGTTGTGCTTGCCAATCTGTGGCAATGAAAATTACCAGAGGTAGAAAATTAAGGCGGCGACCTTACAAATTGAAACCGGGACAAATACAATTACCTTTAATAACAAGTATTGGAAAAATAAGATAACAAAATTTTGTTTTGATATCACATTTCGGAATGTCTCATTTATCTCATTTGAGAGTCTTCTTTACCTGAGATTTTAGAGAAAACGTATATATAAATAATACCCCACTTATTTTCGTGTAACGTCTTCTAAACTCTTCATGTTTGACTATATCCTCTATCTACTGTTTTAATTCTCCTCTATTTATTTCAATTTTTACAATCCTATAATTATTCCTTCTCTTTCAGTCTTTGTTGCATGCTGAGATTTATATCTTTGATTCATCATATCATTCTTCATTTCCTTTGTTATTCTCATTTTTTATTGTTTTTCTACTGTCTTTTATTCTATCTAAAAATTATGTTTCTATTAACTCTGGATTTTCTAACCCAAGATAATTATGTTCGTGTTGTACTTTTATTTGCCATTGGAAAGGCTTACATATATTTTTTTAATCAATAATATAAAGCCATTTTCGTAGAACCAAATAAGAGCGACTAGCAATTAAATAGAAATGTTTTCTGTTTCGTTACTCCAACATAAGAGAAATTATTAATTAAGGTTTATTATGAGAAAACAAGCAATAAATAATCACAAACTCGTTATCAAAATGTGTAAAATACATACATTATAATACTAATTTTAGTTAATCCGATTTTTACATGGAAGGACAAAATTTATATCCATGAACTGTATTGTATCGAGCTTCGGTAAGCTTTCTCCCTCTGATCCGGCGCATCCACCATTTTTGTATTCAGAAATTGCATATTTTAATTCGAAAAAATATGTGGCGTGAAACGTATTTTCATTATCAGCACCTTACTTTAATTAAAAAACCTCGTTAGCAGATGCAGAACGACTCCAACATAATTAGCGTTATTGCTGCCTAGATGTGAGATTCTAAAATGACAAGCTTTGATTTACTGTCTGTAACGATTGTGTCTGGAAATGATATATTTCTCCCAACCAGGTCAATTTTGATTAAACTGATTAACGGCTTGCTGTCTAGTAATAATAATCGGTTGTTACCACCCACAAAGACAAATTTTTATCATTAAAAATTAAGCTTATTAACGGCTTATTCTGCAGAAGATGAATTTTGTTCCAAACGAGCCTACATTAATGATTTGTTTACAAGTGCTCGACATTCATTTTTTGGTGGTGTTTATATATAAAACAATAATTAATCTTGTAGGATAATTACCCCATTAAGTTAATTATCTCGAAAACATTCGGATCGAATTAATCTCGATGATGCGCCGGAGGTGGCTTTTGAAAGTTGAAAATTCGGGAATTCGCAGCAGTGTATTGTCTTTTATCGCGTAACCCATTTAACCCTTATCATTGTCAGAATATAAATTGTAGTAACGCAAACATGAAATATTATTTGAACGTAAGGTTTATTTGAATGTATTGCATAAAGTGGCTCAATGTATGGACGCATGTATATTTAAACACTCCGCCAGAACGACACCTCGACCTCATCAAAGATAAAAATAAATCAACCGGTTAGCGCATTCAGGTCGAAATCTTTGAAGGGGCGTCGAGTATATTCCAGCTTTGTGTGTTTTATTTGCGACGCTTTCGGAGCTTCTGTTGCATAAACATTGAGCTTTTGCGCGCCTCCAGCAGTCCACTCGAGCTGCTCACTTGACTCACTAAACCGCAACGGAAACGGAAATAGGGAATATCGCCGCGAAAAAATTATGTTATAACTTGTGGAGAGGAAAAGTGGATGTAATAGATGGTTAATCTCGCGCCATGAATTATGATACACTCGTCTGAGGGTGTTGCACCATGTCATCCTAAAAATGTCACGTCGTCTGTGGCTTGTTCGCTTTTTTCCAGACTCCCCCATTTTGTTAAAATGAAATGTTCTGTTAATTGTGTTACGGACATGACATGATTTAGTAATTTTAAAATTTTAGAATTTAAATGGATTGTAACGGGTTAAAACTATACTCTACATAACGTCGCGAAATCGCTTTGATGATGCTCGTTTGACGCGGTGCATCGTGTTTCAGTTTAAAATCACAATCAGAAACATGAAACTATAATCATTAATTTTGTTACTGCGGCCGACCGCATTTACTAAACCTTACATAAAACGGATACTGAAATTCTCAGACAATTATCTTACTGCACCTATTTTTTGTTTTTACAACTTACTCTGAAACATGTGTTAACAGCAATTAGCTTCGTCAGTTTCTATCGATTGTCTGTTGGAGTTTCTCAAACTGAATCTTGAAAACGACTTGATGGAACCAAATTAAATTTTTCACGTCCATTACGTTAGCATCAAAAACGAGTTGAATTCTTATTAAAGTATTCGTTAGTATCACCATCTTTTAGATATGCGATGGTCATTTTTTCAAAATTACGATATTTTTTGCTTTTACATGACATTACGAAAATATGATTGTAATTCATTGTCATGTTATTCATTATTGGTGTTTCTTGGTACTGCAATATTTCAGAATTATAAAACAAACAAGAAATAAATAACATTTGGAAGTTTTTTCCGCATTAATCGTGTGCAAATTGTGCGCAGCTTTAAGAAAATGCAAGGAAATAACGAAGACATTGATTCCGAATCAGAATTTTGAAATTAATCCACTATACATTTTAGACGGCATAAGTACGGCAATGATGAATCTGCAGGATTCAGGATCTGCATGAATTGATGAATCTGCAGGACCAGCAGGAAGTTAGGAAAATTGTGGAGTTTCTTCACGTAATGTGTTAATTAACGTGTCAGTTTCTTCTAGAACTCTATTTGGCGTTGGTGTAAAAATAAAAGTGCTAATAACTGTACTTTTAATATAAATGTAAATAAATAAATATAATGTTTATCAGTATTGTTGAGGGAAGAAAAATAAAAGTAAAGTACTTTCCCTGTTGTTGGCAAGTAATGTTGCCTTTGTTTCTTAAAATAAGGGTGCAAAATCACATTTTTTAGTTAGTGAATTGAAAAGAATATATTTTCAAAAATTTTCCCCAAAAGTTACTAAAGAACATTACAATATTCTATTGACGGATTCAACTTTTTGAATTGTTATAATGTTTATTTTGAAACGGATATATCCATAATTCTATATTTTTTGGAACATTACAAAAAATTAAATATCAAAAATTTTGTCCAGCTGCTGCCGATTTCATTTCTTGGTCTCTCGCTATTTTGGAAATTACTAACCCAATTAGAGTGTAATTTTGTAATTAGACATGTTTATGCCGAACAAAAAATAGTTTCAATTTTTATTTAGGAGGAGTGTCGTTTCTTGGACTATTATTTATTTAAAAACTAATTCTTTAGGTTTTACAATGTGGTAATCTCTAATCTCTTATCTATCTGTTGTTATCTGTTGTGCTATCTGTCTCTTAGAAGACCTTTCGTTTTTCTTTAGTCTGTTTAGCAAAAGAGAAAAATTTTAATGTGCTGGTACTGAAGGATTGATATTTCTCTTAAAATATCTAATAGTGGACCTAACTTTCGTGCTATGTCTTTTTTTAAATTTAAGCTTATCAAAATGTTGCCTTTCAGTCGTCCTGATCTTTGTTAGTTTGCCAGTCTATATGATGACATTTGATGCTTTATCGATTATAACAAAAGTTCGTAAACACAAATGTTAGTACCAAAAGAGAAATATATGTTTTTGTTAGATTATTTGATAAATGGAGCTATTCTTTTGAATTATTGTGTTGTTTTTGTTGTTTTATTAAAGAGCTCCTCACATCTGAGGAACTATTTGGACAATCACAGTGAAATTTTCTGTAAAATTTATTTAGCACAGAAAATAATATATTTACAGAGATATTTTACTGTACAAGTAAACACTATTCACTTCAATTACATCATCTTCATCATCAAAACATAATTTTCGAATTTACCCCCAAATGATAGTACAATCACTAAAATTTCAAAAAACTGTGGACCAAATAACGAAAAAATATCATTGATATTAAAATAATATGTTCAGGGTTTCCCTTAAATGGCAATGGTAATGGCAACTGGTAATGCCGAAATAATTTAAACCCACAAAATATTAAAGGGATGCAATCAATTACAGTTTTAACAACTTCTTTGGGAGTGTTCTCTGTTGTTTCCCACTTTAGAAATACAGAAGACAACGAACGACAGTAAGGGAGTGGAAAATCAACAAAACATCGTGGAGAAGTTGTCGACAGCATCGAGGATATCTTAAAGGGAGACTCCTCGAAATCGATGAAAGTTAACTCTGTAAATCTGATTTCATAAAGACAAATTACTGATTTAAATTTACGTCTTTGACGATTATGTTTGTTATCTGAGTTGTTTTTATGCTGAAAACAGTTAATAATACTTACACTTTTAACTGTGGCTGTTATAAAATTGTATTGAAATCATCTCTTATGATCCATAAACTAATTAAAAAGTTTGTAGAGTTTCGACGCTGCTTCATCACCAATACCTCATCCTCTTGATGCTCGAAAGAAATTTATGGATTAAACATTCTGCAATTATCCGAGTCGTTTTCTTAAAACCTCTGAAGTTTAAAAAGTTATTTAATTAAGACTTGGCGAAATCGCACACGTGCTGCGTGATTTCATGGAAATATTATGTGTTTTTTCAAAAAAAGGTTATAATAAACTGGAGCATTGACTCGACGGAAAAATATCTTCATACTTTGACAGCTCATTTGTTAAGTGACGAACCGAACACTAAGAAGTTGCCTAGCATTATCGCCTGTACGCATTGTCGCTATGCCGTCTGTATTCAGAGAGGCCATCTCATAATGAAATTGCTGCAGTCTGCCCTCTAGTTGTTACAGAATGTCAATGCAGTCATAAATCGTAATGTGTCGCCACCAATTTCTATTATCTGGAAACAGATCGAACGTCTTTATTATAGACTGTATAATATAAATTGCCTATTGCGTTAAACGTCTCTGGGGTTTACTAATTTACAGCCGGCATTAATCACCATCGAAATTCGCATAATCTAGCTCTTAGTTCGCTATTTGATGGTTTTGTCTATTCATATCCGAGCAGGTTCGGAGTTTCGTGTTGCGCACTTCACGGTCTGTGTCTCTGGAGAGCTTAACTTTAACCCGCGATAATGTTGAATTATATTTATGTCAAGAGGGAGGCCATAACAACGTCATGAATATATCATAAGAACGTCGTTTGCTGCGTTTTATAGATCGTAATAAAATTCATTTCCTACTTGGACGCTTTACTTACATGCAACTTGTAACCGGAATTTATACTGTGGGTGTGTGGGGGGATTCTGCACAAAAAGACATCAGTCTCCGGGACAATATTTCGGGATCTTGTTTACTATCTTGCTTGGAACAGACTTAGCAAAAGTTTCCTTTCTGAGTTGAAACAAATGGTCCAAAAAATAATGGGAAATTTTTCATCGATTCTTCTATTGCGAGGTGATCCTATTAAAATTGAAATTTAAAAGAAAAGTGAAATTTATTAAACGCAGTTTTGGGAGATATCTCCGGTAACGGATTTAAGATTTAAACCGATCTGAATTTAAAAACTATTCCTGTTTAATCCCTATAATCACTTTTTGTCGGTCAATTGACAGGTTAGACCTAACATTGTATTATTAGATGTGCAAGGTCTATCTCTTGCATTTGCATTTTGTTTCGTTTGTATTATTTATGGCTATAGAAAGGGATACGCTTTTGCATATTAAAGTTCTCCAATTTGCATGAAAATATCTTAGTTAACAAGGTGACTTCTTGTACACGGTATCATGATCTTCTAAACCCGATGTTTCAATTGTAAGGTCATTTATTAACCAAAAATACTGTTTTTTCTTTTTTCAGCAGATGATCAAACGTATAAAGTGGTAATTAAAAAAATATTTACAATCTGATTTCTTGAGTTTTGTTACAAGATAAACAAGTTGCTCTTGGCCAATCTTGTATTATTTATGAACAGCGCCAATGGTAACATGCCGAAATCTTATTTCGACAGCTTATGTGTGTTAGTTGAGAGTTCGTTTCGTATAATAGTGCAGAGCAGAATATCAGGTTTAAAAATCGAGAAAACGAAAGAAATTTATTAGAAAAGTTTGCTCTTTTATCACAGAATTTAATGACGTGGGGTAAGTCATGGCATAATCTAATTAGGTACGTTTAATTTTATCGCACGGTATTTTCCTTGGTAATTCTTGTATTATGCTATAAATCTACTTTATTAAGTAAAGAAAAGGGATGCAATTTAGAGAGGAAAGAAACGAAAAATTATACAGGGAAGTTATAGAAATAAAAATTTAAAAATATTCAATAAGGCAAAAGGCAAGATTAAAATATGTTTTAATTAATTTGTTAGACGCAAATTAAAAAAGAAGCCAAGGTTCACCTTCCTATTAGTTTTTTAAAATTTCTTTTATACAATTTCTATATTTCTGTTGCTAATGTTTGTTAAGTATTTATTATTTCTTCGAATTTTATTCGTTTTATGTTAGATTATCAAATTTTTTCAGCATCAAATTTTGTTAACATTTTTTAAATAATTTTTATTTAGATTTTATAAACTTTGTTCAAAACGAATATGTAATAAATTACAATTTTGACAATGACAATTTTGTTCTCAGGAAATTATATAAAAATAAAAGAGTTAAGTATCTGGCTGTAGTAAGTAAAAGCATTTTTAATAAGATGAACTTAAAACAACAAGAGATAAAATAGAAAATTTTGACCTTATTTATATTAATAATATCAAATTAAAGCAGACGAACCCAGCGCATCCACCAATTTTGTATTAACTAAAGTTTAAATTAACTTCATAAAATATTAGAAGAACACAATGAAACCATGGAAAAAGATTACAAAAAATGAATAATTTAAGTTTTATTTTTTAAATCTGAGACGTATATTGTTTAAAGCTAAGATAAGGATAAAAGAATACTGAGAATAAAGAAGTAATTAAAGATTTATTTAAGTCAACAATTTCAAGATAATTTTAGTTCATAAATAAATAAAAAACCATTTTCAGTATTTAAAAAATTCTTTTAAATTTCTTAGGAAAGTTATTTTTTATATCGTCAGAATAATGGTCTCAAATTCTTGAATATATTTTTTTTAATTGAACAAAATTGCTACAAAATTATTTAATCATGCTGTACAAAGTCGTTAATACCGACTTGTTTTAATTAATAAAAAAAAACAGTCCCAGCGCATCTACGAAATTTTATATTTAGTATAGTTTGGTTGCTATAAATTGGTAAAATTTTGGTCACTAACGAATCAAAGATATAGTGCTATATTTTGTGGACGTGGTCTATAAAATAAGTTAAATCCATTGACAACATAAATTAGGTGTGTCTTCATCAACAAAGTTGAAAACGTTATAAAAACTTATAGCTAACCTATATATTAAGAAGATGAGTAGAGCGACGGTAATTGTAACCTGCATTTTCTTATTTAAGATAATAAATAATAAAGGTGAGAAATGATAACCACGCAATTTGAATTTTAATCAATTTTTATTTAAGCAGCCCGAAAAAATTGTA
>QDEB01130246.1:0-13503 GCA_004193795.1 Asbolus verrucosus | reverse complement strand
ACTGCAATTGTTTCGTTTTTAAAATGTCAAATTTAAAAAACTTTCAAATATATTTTAAACCGTTATTAAGAGGTGTTGGATAAAATTTTGTATGGCACTCATGTGTTAATTACCAGTCATTTGAGGCCTCACGGCCTCGTGGGCCAACACTTTTCTCACGTGACTTATGTGTCGGTGTTCATTTAAAAGATGCGTCAAGTTGCTTTTGACTTTTTGCTAGACGAAGATGCCGTAGAAAGGGATGTGTTCTCTTATGTCAGAATTTCAAATTTGTAAAATATTGTATTGTATTCATATTGATAAAAAGCCTCGCGTCCTCTATTTAGCTACAATTTTATTTTGTTTTTGCATTCTTATTGCAAATCGACTGTTTACACATCTAAAAATTTCGTTCATCACGATGAATTACAGTTTGGAGCACTGTATTTTTCGTTTGTCATTGACGTCTGTCAAAGATTGTGAACATACCTCATTTTATTCAATTGTTCTCAAAGGCTATTTTTAATTGAACAGTCTTTATAATATAACACATTTGTACTTTCTCCCATAAATAACTATAATTATATTCGAAATTTTGCCTCACTGTAAAATAAATTGATATAGATTGTGATCATAGGCAACCAACAATTCTCTGAGTCACCAATCTCCCTATTTGAAATAACCAATAGACACCAACTTCAGAATGTCAATGATCGATTGGTTCATTCAAGTTGTGCAACGTTGCCATATTTAATATTTTTTTGTCAAAGTCAAAAAGCTGCCCATACATAACGATGTCATTAATTGTGCGTTACGTTCACATAAAAATTGTAACAGCGTTTACAAAGAAGAAAAAGTTAACTTGAAAAAATAACAGAACAAATAAAATTATTTGAATCTGGCAACATGGCAGTTTGATGACATTTAATATGTCATCACTCCGGATTTCGTGATGTTTTGGGCTTGGGAGGGTGTTCTCAAGTCGAATTGCTAAAGCAGTGAACAAAGCGGATGATCAGTTCACTAAGTGATGCTGTAGGGTGTGGGTGTGTTTTTTAGTTTCACATTTTTAATTATTGTTCACACAAACCTTCCCTCTTCAGTGATAACATTGACGAAAAATAAACTTGAATGAAAATCCTTATCGTTCTGTAAATTCATAGTTCAGAGAAACTAAAATATCATTTAGCATTTTTTGTAGACGTGTCCTGGTCATTTCAAAAGTATATTTTAAATGTACGTGTGTACATAACATTTTGTTTCAAACATAACATTCTACTGATACGAGTTGGAGTAGTGATATATCAACTTCCTTTACAGCAAACTAAAAATGGTTATAAAGAAGATTTGCTGTTTGGGGGCAGGTTATGTTGGAGGCCCTACATGTAGTGTTATAGCACTTAAGTGTCCAGAAATCCAGGTGACTGTTGTAGATTTAAGCAAAGAAAGGATTGCTCAATGGAATTCTGATAAACTACCTATATATGAGGTACCCAAGCCATAAATATAAATCATTCTGAATTAAAATTATGTGACATATCAATGAAATTTTATAGCCTGGATTAGATGATGTCGTCAAAGCATGTCGAGGAAAAAATTTATTCTTTTCCAATGATGTAAATACTGCAATCTTGGAGGCTGACTTAATATTTATTTCTGTGAATACACCAACAAAGACGTTCGGTAATGGAAAGGTAAGTATTGGTTTTGCCTTGACCACATTTTAAACTTTGTTTAAAGTCTATAATTGTCTGGTGATGAAATGGATGTATATCGTGATTCGGTTTAATGAACCTATTGAGCAATAATATATAGGAATTTTTAATGAACTGTGAACAATGTGTGTAAAAAAATAAGTGGATGTAGCAGATACAATTTGTATAAAATTAAAAGCTTCAATCAGAAATTTAAAAATTGTAGGGGTATTGTATAGGTTTTCATTGTTATTGATTGATAAATTAACTACATACTGAATATTTTATCAAAAAATTTGCAAATAGTTTGGATTCAAGTAAATTGCTTATTAGACTTTCCTTCATTTCTAAAATTATTCAGATAGTGATACTGACTAAATAACCCATAATAGACACCCTGACCTACCATAAATTGCTTCAAGTAGGTCGTCCATTATTAGTTGCATTATTGGTCAAGTACTCCTTAACAGAGTCAAAATCTCTTAAATTTTTGGCGAGTTATAAATTATTTTATTTGACTTCAATACATGAATGTTATGCAATTTTTGAGAATTCACAAAAATTACCAAAAAAACCCTTTTACATATTTTGGCAATTATTTTTACAGTAATAAAGTAATATGTAAGTATAAGTATGCATTTAGCGTACTTTTTTGTAAAAATTAATATTAATATAGGTCTTTTAAATGATTATATTAAATAATCTATTCCTGTATTAATCAAGTGATATCCAGGGTCTATGGTCCTTTGAGCGTATGTTTATAGCTTATTCTACTAAATTTTAATACATTTATGAAATTGTGTTTCTACTTTCGGTTTCGCCGAAAATGACTACAACTTTTTATTTTCAAATGAAACACCTGTATATTTTTTCATAAATTGATAGAGCCCTATTTTCTCTACAAATTATTAAATGGTACAATTATAAAAGCATTGATAATAAGGGAGATATTGGATAAAATGCGATCACTCATTTTTAGTTGAAATTAGATGTAGTTCCCTATAAAAAAAAAAAATTAAAATTGATGTCAAACTGAATACCTGCTATTACTAGAAACATCATTGAGTAGAATCTTAAATTACTTTGTAGATAGTTCTAATTAAAAAGAAAGTTTTGAATTAATTTATACTTTAAAAAGGATGAATCGTTATTTAACAGTTAAATTAAAAAAGTTAAAAGTTATATTTCTTAAATGTAAGTAATTCTCAAAAAATTGATAATTACAAATATAAAAAAGAGATTTTTTTCATGATTAACCAGAAATTGATATTAAGCTACACACGCGTGGTTAAAAAGGTCTAATATGCATCCGGAGAAAAAAGAATTTATATTTGCTAACCAAGACAGGGTGATTAATCGCAGAAATTATCACTGGCGACAGACGTGGGATTTGTAAAATAGGATCACAGACAATCGAACACATTATTTCATCTTGTTCTGTTTTGGCATAAACCGAATACAAAAATTAGACATGATATGTTTGCCAACATTATTCATGTACAACTGGCTTTAATCCAATTTAAGATTATAAGCTGTACTACCAATACACACAAAGTAGTTATTTGGGAAATAATAACTGTAAACTAGATTGGGACAGAACTGTTTTAACCAATCATCAGCAACAGACCTGGTGTCATTTTATTTAATGGACAGAACCTACAAGCATACCTCTGTGCCAAATTCGCACAGAGGGCTACAACACAAAATTGACAAATATTTACAACTTTGTGTTGTATGTATGTTGTCATATAGTCGGAAAATGTCTTATCATTGCTTTCCAACAGGATAATTTTGACAATTTTGTTAAATTGTACTCCTTCAACATTTTTACACCAAATTATAAACAGATAGTGATTAGTGTAGCGTTTGAATGTAATATTTCATTCATGATTGGAATATTTCTGATGAAATCATCAAATTCTTTTAATACCGTAATCATTCCGGGTTCGATCGAGTAAACTTTGACAAGATATATAGGAATAGTGGCGTATTTTGAAAGAATATTAGAGGAAAAGTGAACATGTATGTGTAAGTAACTGTATTTTGTTGTATACATTAGTCAGATCACTTTAACAAACAAAATTTTGCAATTTAGAAAAATTATATGTACAGTTGTATCTGCTACGTCTTTTGTAAATGAAGAACTGTTGAGTGCAAAATATTAAAGATGAACTGTAATTATATACCGTAAAAAATATTAAAAAACCTGAAATTACAGGGGAGAGCGGCTGACCTAAAATATGTCGAGGGTGCTGCTAGAATGATAGCAGAAATCGCCCAAAGCCACAAAATTGTTGTAGAGAAAAGTACAGTTCCTGTCAGAGCGGCTGAAAGCATTTTGAAAATTTTAAGTGCCAATCAAAAACCCGGAGTGTCCTACCAGATACTTTCAAATCCAGAATTTTTAGCAGAAGGTCAATGTTTTTTATAAGCAAACTAAAAGAAAAATGTGCAATTTCTTAATTATAGGTACCGCTATTAATGATTTAATTAATGCTGACAGAGTATTAATTGGCGGTGAAGAAAGCCCTGAAGGTCAAGCTGCAATTGAAGAATTATGTACCATTTACGAACACTGGATTCCAAGAAAAAATATTTTGACGACAAACACCTGGTCGTCAGAATTATCAAAGCTGGTAGGTATTTAATTTTTAGGCTCTGCTTAAATCGCTTTCCTTGAATGTACGTAATCTTTGCAGTAAACTATTTGTTTAGTTTTATTTTTGCGTGTAAAAGATAATACGGTAATTACCACATGATTACTTTTAGCTTCAAAAGTTGGGATATGTAGGTCATTTTATAAAAGATTTTAAATAATAATATGACTTCAGATGTAATCTCAATTAATGATTACTGATTTTAAGCAATGTTTTAATGGCAATAGAAATGTCATAACTTATTCTGCCTCAGGCCGCAAATGCAATGTTAGCCCAACGAATATCGAGTATAAATTCCTTGTCAGCCGTGTGCGAAGCGACTGGCGCGGATGTTTCCGAAGTGGCTAGAGCTGTGGGATTAGATTCAAGAATCGGTTCCAAATTTCTTCAGGCTTCCATAGGTATCTATCAATAAACATCATCAGTTTTAATATTCAAACCAACATCTATTCGACTGCAATTTAATACTTTTTTGATTATTGGTTTCGGTGGGAGCTGTTTTCAAAAGGATATTCTCAATTTGGTCTACATCTGCGAATGTTTGAACTTGCCTGAAGTTGCGGCTTATTGGCAGCAAGTAATTGATATGAACGAATATCAAAAATCCAGATTTACGGCGAAAGTCATTCAGTCACTCTTTAACACAGTGAGTGGCAAAACAGTCACGATTCTGGGATTCGCATTTAAAAAAAATACGGGAGATACTAGAGAAACTCCAGCTATACACGTTGCGAAGACTTTACTGGATGAAGGTGCCACGTTAAAAATTTATGATCCAAAAGTGGAGGAGGAACAAATCTACCACGATCTAACCCATCCTTCTGTTTGTGAATCTCCAGAGAAGGTGAAGAAGGCGATTTCTGTATATCAAGATGCTTACTCTGCTTGCAAGAATTCTTATGCCGTCGTCCTTTGTACGGAATGGGACGAATTTGTGGTAAGTACATTTTTTTTTGGAAAGAAATAGTGTTGTATGCAAAAGAAAGTTTAAACTAAAAATGTGATTATCAATTCAAAATTATAATTATTATTGTTTTAGACATTGGATTATCATAAAATCTACCATGAAATGATGAAACCGGCGTATATTTTTGATGGTAGAAAAATTTTGGACCATCAAGCACTTATAAATATAGGCTTTCATGTTCAAACCATTGGAAAATGTCTTCAGAGGCCTGTGTTAACAAGATTCTGCGGTAGCAGTTCATGTATGCATTAAAATCACTTCGATTTTCTGTATACATAATATACCTATAAGTATAATCCACACTTTACATCCAATATCCATTCTAGCATGATATTTTGATTTCCTTTACTTTTACCATGCAGGAATGGATAATATCAAGGCATAAGTATGTTGGTCCTTTACCAGCATAGTTCACCCTAATACTATAGTTAACGTGGTCGCTTTTTTACTATTACGTGAATTAGAAGGATGGAAGAATGGTGACCGTTTGGCAATTGTCAGAGTAGGACGGAAATTCAAGAGTTTGTCGATAGATTTCTGCCACCACAGTACTATTACAAGTTCTGCAAAATCTTCATTTTTACTGAAATTTGTATGCACAAAAAAGTTTGTAAAGAGGTTATGAAAAATAATTTTTGTACGTTAGAATATGTTGGATACAGACATTTCTAAAACTTTGAATATTTTGTCTTTTGAATAAGAATTATCTTGTAAAATAATTTTTACGTAGTCGCAAGATTATTCAATGACAAGAATGTTTTTGAAAACGGCGCATTAAATGTCACTTTTTTTAATATCTCCAGGACATAGTTAGATTGTGATTAGGGTTCCTTCCTATTCTACAATAAAAGAGTATGTGATTTTATACATTATAAGTATTATTTTTAAAGAGTAAGATAATATAATTATTAATTTCAAATTACTTTGATTAATAACTTCGCAAAATGAAAAGTTTTGATATATTAAGGTTAATGCGATTTAGCGAAATGTTCCTTGGTGATTTTTAAAATAAAAATGAATGATTATGATGCTGATATGTCATAATTGGTATTGTCATCTAACCGGACATAATAAATAAAAGACTGAATAATAATACGATGCACTAAAGTCATTGCATCAAATACGTCGTTAATTAGCACGCTAAAAACTACTAAAATTTAAATTAACTCGTTTCTGATGCTCTTTTTTCCCAAATAATTTTCCTTTTTGTTTTTGTGTGTTAATGTATGTCAGTATCAACCATTTTCAATAAAAATTAACGCACTTTTGATTAAAGTCTTTAAAGTCTTAAATAATTGATAGTTAATAGTCTTAAGATCCTTTGCATGAATATCACGAGAACTTACTGCCCCAGTGTTTCAGATTTTAGTTGTATGTTTATTGTAAGTTTCATCATCATCAAACGGTTTTTATTTCAAAAGTTTTTTGTAAATGCATTAAAAATAACGCCTTTAACAAAGATTGGACATAGGTATCTACATGCTTGTCCAAAAAATTATTTGTACAACACAAATTGTTATAATTTCGCTCCCAAGTGTACATTATCAAAGGAAACTTGTAATATTGACGTATATTGACGTATATTTTGTTTATCTTTAATATTGGTATATTGATAATTCCCAGTTTTATTAATATTCAACAAAGTTCACATTATTCGTTTCCATCGCAGTGTACTTTGGAAGGCGTTATACATTGATAAGCTTTTAACACAAATGATGTAATTTAAATATATCGAAATGATGATAACAACAACAAATTTATATATACATATAAAAATTCACATTTTCAGTACAAACAATTTACGAGTATATTTGATTATTTATTTATATGTACACACCCATTTCACATTGTAAAAATTTGGTAGCAGTTCTTCTAAAACTTCTCTCAGCCGTACACTCTGGGAAAAAATAACATCCAGTCTGCAGGTTTTTTGTTAAAAACATTATTTTTAAAGTATTTAAAGTAAACTTCTGGAATAGAAACTGTTTGACAAGATAATAAATTTACAAAAATTTGAAACACTGAAGCAATAAGAAACTCCTCGTTGTTTTGACATTTAACTGTAGAGCTTTTCTCACAATTCTAGAAACTTTTAATGGGAGTTCTTATAAAATAATAACTTATATCTACATATAGTACTTAAATAAGTATGACTATTGTTTTAGAACATCTAATCAGTTTAAAAAAATTGTATTTTATTTCATTGCGAATGTTAAGCTTTTAAATTTTTGTAGGTTTTGTCTAATATGAACGATGTGAATTATTTATTAGTAAAAATTTAACTACCCGTTTGTAAGTCTGAATGTTATAACATTAGTACTCAAGTTGATAAAATGTTCACTACTAATTATTCCATTTATGCTTGGTGTTTGGGAACAACATTTCAGTATTTCAAAATTAATTAACATTCTGATGTTTCATAATTTTCATTAATAATTCATTAATAAAAAATGTGGATAACATAAGTAATGAACAGTTTGAATTCTATTCTACTTCCTACAGTCGATAAAAAGTTTGTTTCCTTTTTGAAGAATTTTTGAGAGATGGAAAACACGTATTTATGAATGTGTGTAAAAATTGTACTTGTATGTTATTTTCGTACTTCTTGCGAACATGCTAAAATCAAATATTTTCCACCGTTCGTTGCTTACGTTACATTTTTTTTTACAATTTTCACTTTTTCTATTATGTATTATTACATTTAAGTTCGTGATTACTGTAAAAGTAAAATTATAGTAATAATAGTAAGAATAGCACAAAAGCAGTTTTTCAACGGTGATTTCAACTTAATAATTGTTTTTGTTTTCCCTGGAAAACTAGAGACGGTGTATTCAAAATTTACTTCTGGAAAATGGCTACATGAACAACGTTATTTTGAAGAAAAAAAAAAGTATTTTAATCTTAATTACTCTTTGATGTATATGTGTGTTTAGTCGAAAGTAGTTGGAAGTGTCCATTGTCACTTAAACGAAATTCTAAGTAAGAATTTAACAATTTGTATAAATGTGTTACGAAATGAACATTTGTAACTGTTTGACACGCTGCTAAATTTTTAGATAAAATGCAGAAAACTAGCAATTATTTTATTATTATTATTATTACGGTTTTTTGCATTTTGCACAAAATTGATTCTAAACTTTATTTAGGATTGTTTATTTTTAAATTTATTTTTCAACTATTAAATACTTAATGTGTTTTTCTATTTTAATTTATGTGTTAAATCGTTAGTACTATGTCAATTGAATCTATTTTAATATTTATAAACAAAATGTAAAGTGCAATTGATATAATAAATTATAGGTATTTAATCCTTTTGTTTTTCTCATCAAAAGTCTTGTTTATTTGGGTCTGCTTTAACCATGTAAATTAATATCGTAACAGACATCAGTGAGCGAAAATAAGGTGTGCTTAAAAATAAAATACCTCTACTTGATGTGACAATCTTTTTTGCCAGTATGTCGTGGGTAGTTTCGTTTGTCAACCTAAAATTACAATAGATGACAGATTAGGATGAAACTAAAACTCAACATTGTTAATTATCANNTATAGTTTGAAAAATGAAAAGAACTAAATATTTCACTCAAAGTCTCCTTTACTTCGAATTAACCATAATCACTTTAAGCTCAAACTATGAACTAATTATTCATCTCAGTTCTTCAGGTATATGGAAACAGCGTCCATACTTTACATATTATTGTGTTATTGTGCAAAATTTTCAAATTTTTTGTCATTGTCGGCGGAGTTAAGATATAAATAAAATTTTCACTATAGTTTCTAAAATGGTTTCCAGATGTTTTATTGATTCGAATTTTAAAATTTCAGTAATTTGAATGCGACAGTACAACATAACGTATTATAAGGGTCAGATTATTCACTGTGCATAGGAACCAAATTGGCTACATTAATTCCTCTAATAATTTAAATTTTACCCGTTCACGATAAGAAAATAATCGAAACACAAAATTGTCAGGTTTAATTATTTTAACAATTTTTGTTTCCATTAATGCGTGCAGTATTGTAAAATCAGTTTACCGTGTTCCACCGGCTTAAGTCCGTACAACTGTAAGCAGCACAACTTGACCCACGTAGCTAAAATTGTTTATTGAACCGAAACTGCTGCAATAAGAGTGGTAATTCTGCTGCGGATATCCGTCAAACTTCGAATTTGAAATGACTTAAAAGAATTTTTTATTCCTGTTAAGATGGGGGATCCATTTACAGGGCTCTAAGCAGTTTTGTAAAACCACCCGGTAATTTTACGCACCTAATATTACCGAATTTAGCACGATATGGTAATGTTCTGTAATTTTCAAACACAACTAATAATTATTAATTATGTATTAAAAGACACTTTTTATGGTTCAATTATCCTTTTTTTTTATTAATCATTAATAATTTTTTATTTAATATTTTCGATTCAAAATTTCGATAGAAAATACATTTATTACATTTTTTTTAATTACACAAAATTACAAAAATTACCTGAATCTGTATGTTAATAAAAGATTACTGTGAATTCGTAATTTTTTCCAAAAGCAGAAATTTTATTTGATCAAAAATTGTAATAAAAAAGTACATTGATGTGTAAATGTATTAAAAATAGAAGGTATTGTTAACAGTCTGCCATGATCTCCAAAATAAACAAAAAAACAACTATTGACTTGATTTTCAACCCTTTTATAGCGAACTTAACATATTCTTGATTTTGTAAATTTTATAATATAAAAATTTTAACGCAAAATATCTACAGTATGAACAAAAATTATTTTCATCATGGACGGCAAAGAAAACTGCTTTTGTTTTTGTTTTTTTAAGCTTCCTCTGATGAAAATGATTCTTCATCATACGTCATATCGTCATATGTTTTCTCTACAGCTTTATAGTGTGCAGTTATGTAATCTTAAAGTTTAAAATAATGATAGGAATTTAATTATATATATTAAAAAAAATCTGTTTTTATTTTCAACGAAGCCATTTTTTTTTAATTTTTGCAATTTTTAATTTTTTACCGAAATTTTGGAAAATTGATAATTTGTTATGATTAACATGAAATTTAAAATGTGCTGAAAAAAAAATCAGGAACAATTTGCACCGTACGGAATGATCGGTATGACGTAAGAGCCACGAACCAATAAGATTGATATAAATATTACAGATTTCATGAGAGAGTGAGCAAACATACTGTTTGTTGGAGCTCTTTATCATACGTCAAATCAGTCCATTTTTTTATGACGTTTGCGTTGTAAGCGCCCTCTTTCGATTATATCAGTTACCAAGTGGTGAAGAGCAAGACTGACATGGCTGACATTTTTGATTCAGTCATTCTTGTTTTTAAATGATTTTAATTTTTATTTAAAAAAAGTGGTGTTTTGTTGATGTCATGCTTTTGTATCGACACAGTGGTGCAGCATAATAAACGTTCATAATGTCAGCGACTAGTATAGTGTGGAAGTGTAAACAATTATCAAATAATTGAAGTGTCCTCCTAATGGCAGACAACTATGGTTTTTCGCCGAATTTTTTTCCGCGAACATGTAAATAATTATGCAAATCCACGTGAGCTGTAATTGGAACAGACTTTTTGTTGTCCACAATGCGTCCTAAAGGATATCATACTATGTCTAGAACTACTTTATTTGTGTTTTGCTGTATATTTTGGCTGGGCCAATTCATTGATGGTAAGTGGTAGTATTTTTGACATCTTGCTGAAAACATCAAAACATTTCATGTCTACACGTTAATTCTCTTCAGTTCTCCCTATAAATCAGACACTCTCCCAACCGTACACCTAGAGGTTGTTTGCATATATTTCATAGAATTTTTGTCAACAAGTTCAAGGTTATTCTACAATAATGAATTCCAATACAACCAAATACTCACATGTTTCCTTTTCCTGGACCTTTTTTACATAATTTGTCGACTTGTTCTAGGGGTACAATCACTCAAATGTAAATGTGACGTGTGTAAAGAGGAAAACTATACTTGTCAAACAGATGGATACTGTTTTACAACGACTTACTTGCCTAAAACAGGAGGCATCGAACATAACTATCGGTATGTTATCTAATATTAATTTTTGTAGATTTTTACTTTAGGAACAAAAACATGTAAAAAGTTGGACCTCATTCTCCCTCGTCAGAACAGCAAACTTCAAAACATTGGTGACATGGTTGTCGAAATCTAGTTTTTAAATTGTTTCTGTTTCACATTTGTTACGTAACAGTTCTCCAAGTTTGGATCACAAAAACATATGCGATGTATAACGTTTGATAAGAAAACTGATAATTTGTAATAATAATAGGGCAATTATTTTTGATAATGCAGCAGATGTGTTTGAAGACGTCAGTTTAACTTTTATTAATGGTTTAGTGATGAGATTTATTAACTGGATTAGTTTTGAAATGACATAATTGGTCAAATTGCAACAATTTTGCAAATTATGTTTTCAACTGTAATAAATGATTCTCTATGTTTATTTCAAAACATCAGTTAATCTGTGTCTTACATCCTGAGGGAAACAAACCTCTTATGTAAACATCATTATTATCTTTTCTAAGAAAGTTACGAAACTATAACCCCTCGAGGTAACAATTGGGGTGCGTTTATTTGTGATTAGCTCTGAAACATTTTGCTCTATAAGAAAGAAAATTTTGGTATTTTTATTTCAACTTTTGGGACATTCAAACCAAATCAGCCAATGTTGATACTTACATTTTTTAGCCCAGAAAGCAAAGCTTCTCAATCTTTTCTTTCACATGGACATCCTAACGTAAGCATTTGAATTTAAATAAATGCTGACAATAAAATTACAAAAATATTCACTTTTTCAAATGACACTCATAAAATATTTTCGAAAAATCTTTTGATTTCACGGACCCGTGGAGATTGTGGATACTCTCTTTATATCCATCATGTATCTTGTGCACATTGTGCAGTAAAATCACATGAAAACAGAACAGACTTAATTATTAAGTTAATAAAGGAAAACCGTACATTTTATCAGTTATTTTACATGATTTATACATGTGTGATTAGAGAATTTTAAATATACCGAGTGACAATAAAATTGCAACACCTAGGAAATATGCAGGATATTGGTATAAGTTAACTAATTAAAAAACTAACAGATACTCTTACAACAGTTTCCTCTTCCATGCGTTATTTAAACGATTTTGAATGGGGTTAAATCCTTGGGTTCAGAGAGGCTGAGATTGTGATTCGGGAAATAGCGTGTCGAAATCCGGATACGGTGCTAACAATAAAATGTTATCGTAGGTGCTCTTAAGAGGACCGGAATCATTGTCCTCGAGGCACCACGCAACAAGAAAAGCATGCTTTAAGGGTGTTGCATTTTGTGTCACTCAGTGTATATTAATTCATTTTTATATTGTTTTGTGATCCANNNAAAGGGATAAACTGTATGAGCAGTGATAATAATTAGTATCATTGATATTCGTACTAGCGATTGTAATTCCAGTGTTTCTATGATAAGAATACTTTTATTTTCAAAAAAACTTCCAACGTTATTGGTTATACAGGTGTTCCAAAATTGCCGTAAAAATATTACAAAATCGATTAGAGTACATAAATATTAGTTGAAAATTCCCTTTTTTTGGGTTTGGTTTTTAGCTTTTATCGGAGGAAATTTGGTAACATTTTTAATGCACTTATACATACAGGATAATGTTCATAGAAAATTATATTTATAGCAACGACTTTATTAATACTGTCATTTATATTAATACTGTCATTTATTGTGACGATGTACCTAAATAATTACAGTATAGCATAGTGAATCGAAGCTCCATCGATCTGCAGCTACATGTTTTTAAAGCGGCGAGAGATAAAATGTCAATGAAGTCTTCAAATTGATTATTGATGATACCTTTTTTGCTTCGATATTCTGGGAATAAAGTTGCAGTTCACATGTAAATTATGAGTAAGATTGCGAGTTGCGAGTTTTCATCCAGTTCTTCTAATACTGCCTCTTCCAGTGCAGGAGTTCTCTTGGTACGAGATTTTCTCTCGTCCCGATGGGATGACATTAAATTTCCAGTTTCTCTCATTCTTTGATCGAGTCTTTGAAACACATTAGCGTGTGGAGCTGACCTATTGGAGTACTTATAAGCATATAATCTTCCAGTTTGAAAACAGTTAGATTCAGCAGCTTCAGTGCATATCTGAATATTCCTGAAAGGAATACATG
>QDEB01130236.1:0-19762 GCA_004193795.1 Asbolus verrucosus | reverse complement strand
GTGGCATCAGCCAACCACGTATAGGATAAACACTGTCTCCTAATATTATAGCTTCCGGAAAAGGACGCCATATCTTTGTTCAAATCTTCTATATATTGCCGTGTTTCTAAGAACTCTAGAATCAAGTACACTTCCAGGCCAACTGGCATTTACAGCACAAAAATAATGATTTGGGCCACAAATCATCTAACATTTAGTGAATGATCGCCGTGGCGATCAACGTAAACCTCTTGGTAAATTGTGAATTTATCAATATTGGTTAAAGTTCCATCAACGCATCCACAGACACAAGGAAATCCACCTTTCTGTACAAATTTTAAATGGATCTCTTGCACATTTTCTGGNNGCACCTTTGTTAACCTGAATGCTTTCTTAAACTCAAAATCGTTTTCTATTTGAAATTTCTGCGTATATTTTGTGTGTTGGAACTCTTGGTATATCCTCTTCACTTAAATCATCACTAACAATCGCAAACAATATTCTTCTAATCATTGTAACTACCGAAAGAGTAGAGATCACTTTGGACTAAATCAGCAAAATTTGCAATTTTAATATATTCGTTTGTCAAAATTTTACAATGATGGAACAGAATGTCAAAAAGAAGTGCAAAGTCTTTACACTTTTCACTTTACTTTTCCTTTGGAAAAATTAAATGGTATGGTGGAACGTAAAGTATGTTTGAAAATCGCAAAGTATAAACTGCAAAATCGCAAAGTGAATGGTGGAATAAGGCCCTGGTGCTAGAATTTCATTAGGTCGCGCAAGCGCATCTAACATGACCTAACGACCACTACGTATGCAGTGGCCGAGACCGACAGCTTTACATCTCCTCCGGAAGATGATAGCGATGGACTCACCCGAGTCTGAACCCGGGGCAAAGGGTTTTGAAACCAGATACAAAACCCAATAGGCTATGTCGCTATATTTTAATAGTAATTGCGACTGAAGAGTAGATTTCTTACCTGGGGCACTGCAGAGTCTCGCTAGAAGCCTGGATGTTCTCGTAGAAGTCCGCGTACTCGATCATGAGGTTGCACGCGACTATCGGCAACGGAAATTCGATCTTCACTTCCGTCTGTCCCGACTGCACCGTCACTTTCTTCGCTTTATGCCACAAGGCCGGTTTGTTCTTCAACTCCACCACCGCCTGCACGCTGCGGTTGTTGTAATAAATGTTGATCGTCCTCACCATCTTGCTCCGCTTCAAGTCGCCGATTCTGACGGTGATCTTGCTTATGGTGTGGCTGCTCAAGAGCTTGACGATTTGGGTGGTGGTCGTGAACTTGGAATCGACTTTCAAAGAGCTCAGTTTGATGGTCGAGAACGAAACTTCGGGATTGTTGCAAACCAGACACGGTTCGGATTCTAGGTAATAGCCGTCGAGCTCGACGAACTGGCTCATGTGGGCGTAGAGATTGGCGTTGGGGTGGTGGGCGAGGAGCTCGTTCTGTGCCGTGAGGATGCTCACCGCTTTTTCCACATATTCCGTCGCTTGGGGCACCACGAAGTTGGTCTGGAAGAACTTCAACGAGAAGTAACCCAACAAGTCCACGAACTGCGAAGCTTTCCGGCCGTAGTTCGGGATCAGTGGCCACAGATGCCACAAAAGCTCCAAGAGAGACTCCTGCTCGGTCGGCTTGGAGTTCCTGGAAAAGAATCTGGTTAATCGACGGGAAACCGAGTCGCTCCACTTACTTATAGACGGCCAAGATGAGAGTGTGGGCCTGCCATCGCACGCTCGTCGTGTTCGTCTCCAGCATGAAAATCTTGACGAAGTTTGCGAACACTTCCTTCGACACCTGCTTGTTGATCTGTTCGACCAAAGTCACGCAATTCGCTTCTTCGAACAGAGCCTCCGTGGCGGAGTCGTCGGACTTTTCCCGCTCCTTCCTGGAGGTGCTCTGCCTGTTCGTCGATTCCGCCACCTTCTTGTTGGAGCCGTTCGCGATGGCGCATTGCAGCAGGTGGAGGATGGTCGGAGCTACGCCTTCGTCGAGCAAGCAGCTCATCTGGATCAAAAACGAAATGATTGTGTCCTGCTGGATGCAAAATCGTTGCCAATTGCCGGTCCTGTTAACGGCGATCTCGACGCAAGACTTGAGATGTTCGACCAAATCCACCAGGATGTCGTAAGACAAAGACAGAGAATGATGAACTTCTTGGACCGACTCGTAGCCACCTCTAACACAACATTCGATGACGCCCTTCAAGTGTTTGTTAAGAGCATGCAAGTCTCGGTGATATCGATACTTTTCTTTATTCCCGCAGATGAAGAGAAGCAACTTTCGAACTTGGCGCCTTACAGAGGGGGCTTGCGACGTCATCATGTACTCGCACAAATATTGGAACCAGGTGTCGTCGAAGGCGACGGTGATGGGTTCGGTGATTTCCGAGTATTTGTGAACCTGGTAAGGCAACCTTAACGCCATCTCCGTGAGTATTTCGGGGTAGGTGCTGAAGAAGTCGGGACCGTTTTCTTTGACGAACTGTTTCATGAAAAACGGAGTCATATCTGGTGGCGAACGCGTCAGATGCTCTTTAAGCAAATTCCCGGTGACGCTATTCTTGTTCTCTTCCGGAGTTGCCGTCGTCCAATAATTCAAAAGGGATTCCAACAAGCTGTTGCAGTAGCTGATGATGTTGGCCTTGTGTAAAACCGTCGCTGTCGTCCGCGACACAAAAGTGGAGTTGTCAACGGCGACGGCTTTGCTGGTGGAAGGGGCGCTGGTGCTAGTGCCAGACGTGGAAGTCTTACATCGCCCCATGAAGACGCTCAAGAGTTTCATCAACACCAACTGCACTTCCTTCTGGTTGGATCTCGTACAAATATCTTTGATATTCGGTCGGTTCAGTTGCAACTCTATGATGATGGCGGCCAGAAGCGAGTTGAAACACGACCTGTCTCTCTCCGAATGTCCGTCCAAGTCACTCGTCAGCTGCAACACCACCTGCAAGAACGGAATCGCCCTGACCCCGTCCACGTTGCGCAATTTCGGCAAATACTCGGTGAGCCTCTCCAAAAGTTGCAGACGCAAAACGTGCAACCTGCTGCTGTTCTCGGAATCCGTCTCCACGTCCGCCTCTGGGGCTAAATTGTCGGTTTCGGCCCCCTGGAAGTTGGGGTTGGTGGCAGAACTCGCGTCCGATCTGGATACCATCGGGAGGGATTCGGGTACGTTGTCTCCGTAAGCGGAGCTGCGGCCGGACACGTTGTGCTCTCCGGTGATGCTCTCCACGCCGCTCCCGCCGCTCTCCGAACCTGCAGCACTCCCACCTTGCTCCGCCGGGGACGTCCTCAAGGTGGAACCGTCCGTGGCTGCGGTGCTGCCCTCGTCGTCCGAACCCGCCGCCGACGCCGTCGTGTCGCTGAAATGGCCCGCTTCCTGCGCCTGCGCGGCCTGTCCGACTTGAGCCACTTGAGCCAGTTCTTCGTTCGATAACACCTGCAAACCGGCGCCGCCTATGTCGTGTTCTTGGAGGCTCAAAGCTATGGCGAGCTCCACCATGGTTTCGTCGTCGGCGTCCGGAGGGATGTCTAGCAGGGGTTGATACCCCCCTGCGCCTCCTAAGAGCGCCTCCAGAGCGTTGACGTTGTGATTATCGGCACCCTGTAGGTTCGGTTGTTGCAACAAAGCGATGGCTTCGGCAGCCCCCACTTCGTACTGGCTCTGTCTGGAAGCTTCTTCGGAGGGTTTTTCCACAGGTTCGCTCTTCGCTGCCGGCGGAGTGGCGCAATGCGGAGGACTCGGTATGAACACCCGTCGCCGTCGCACCTTCGGTTTCAACACCTTGCTCAAGGCTTGCTTCGCGCTAAACGCGATCGCAGGATCTTTGCATAACAACAACTGCAAGTAGACAGCCATGGTGATGTTGCTGTAGGTATCGCAACTGTTGAACGCATGCACGATTTCCACCAAAGCGTGGATGACTTGTTCGGTGTGTTTCAAACCTGGGACCACCACGGGGGCCAAGTTCGGATTCTCGGGGTTCAAAGAGTGCAAAATCCACAGCACGTCCATGAGCTTGAGCAGGAGGTGCTGGCCTTTGGGCGCCTTCGACGTGGTGGGTTTGGGGTCGAGGGGGTCGTCGAGGACGACGTCTTGAATGCACGTATGCGAATCTGAAAATTTGACGAGGTTTTGAGGGCGCGCCACTGCGATCCCTCGAACTATCAAAATCAAGCGATAATAGCTTTCAGCGTCGATCTCTTTGGTTTCCGATTCGGTCATCGAGTTCAGGCTGGTTAAAACGTGCTGCAACAGCGCTTGGTCCTTGTAGTTGTGGTAGAGCTGACGAGAAGAATGCAGCGAGGACAGCAACGCCTTCGAGTGGATCTGAATCAAAGGTGGCGTCGGTAAAGTCAACAATTGGGTCGCTATTTTAAGAGTCGGCTGCTTGTATTTGTCCTCCAAGGGGTACAGTGAGAAGGAACCGTCCAAAGCCTCGAGAATTCCGACCACCAATCTATAAAACAAGCTCGGTCAGCAGCAGGCATAGAAAAAAATCGTGGTTTGAACAAACCACGAAATAATATAATAATAATAATAACAAAAATGAATTACTTCTCTAGCTTGGTAAGAGGGGCGACGTTCGTGGGTTGGGTCTCTTGGTCGGATGTCACTGTGCTTAGCGATTGATTCGCAGTACTAGTTCCAGTGGTGACACTTTCTTCGGTCTCTTCCGGCCAACCGAAAGCGTCTTTCGTTTTTCCATACCTAAAATCGTTACCATTTAGTTGAAGATGGTGATCAATTCCCACATACTTACACTTTAATGCTGTCCACCATGGTGAGGGTCTCGGGGTCTTGCGATGGCCCGAACATGATGGCTAGCTTTTTATCGGCTTGCAAACTCTCCTCTCTGGAGAAGGGAATGTCGTACCAACGACTTCTCGTCACCGACAGCGATATGATCCTTCCGAAAACCTCGACGAAAGACGGCGCTTTTTGCACATCTTGACTCCCGACCAAGACTCTTATCCCCACCATCACCATGTTGGAGTCTGAATTCGTCACCTCCACCGTGAAGCCCAGGGGTTTGTTGCAAGCGACGTACAACCCGGTGGCGTTCAGTCTATGTTTTAGTTGGGCCACATTGTAGATTTGGAGGAGATCATTCCCTCCAACCTCCACGTCGTTCATCAATTGACAATGCTCGAAGAAATCGACCGGGAACGTGACGGAACTCGAAGTCTTCCCCGATTTTACAACTTTCTTCTTCTTGGGTTTGAGATTTGTGCTGGTGATGGTTGGCTGGATGCTGGGCGACATCCAGAAGCCAGTTTGTTCCATGTTGGCTATACTCATCTTCAAGCTACCATCTTCACATAAGAGCATGAGAGTGGTTCTTAACTCAATACCGGAATAGTGTCTAATCGCCACCATGTCCATAATCTTAGTTTTGGGAGGGACAGTTTTGACTTCTTGTATGAGGATGCTGTCCGGTTTTATCATTAAAATCACCGGGTTGTTGCTGGATTGCATGGCGCAACAGATCAGACCCGGATGGTTAGGGATTTCGGTCCACTGACATAGAGGCTGAGCTGTAGCGTTTCTGGAACCGTTACTTTTGGTACTGGTGGTAGATGGGGGTAGCGTAATCGGGAAGATCACAGTTAAACAATTATTCTTCGGAGTTATCGGGGAGATGAAGCTCTTCCCTTGGACGTAGCTATAAAACAGAAGACCGAGAGTGTGGGAGTAGTAGATGCTCACCCCACCCCCAGCCACTTGACCGTTAACATCAGTGACGTCTAAATGGAACACTTCCAGAGTATTGGTGACGTAAAAAGAGCCATGTTTGGCAGAGCTGTCTTCGTTGAGGACTTCCGTATAAATATGTCCAGGTGACGACATCAACAAAATGTGGTAGGTGCCTTCGTCGTACATAAAAGTGCAATCGCGAATCTTCCCGCTCGGTACCAAGAAGTAATACTGAGGACTCAGCGCGTCTTTCCCCAAATCATAAATTTTAACGAAATCAGCAGTGACCAAGGCCAACTTCGTTTGCGATCCTGGCAGCCACACCGCCTTGATGATGAAATTGCCAGTTTCCAGCTGCGGATGCAAGACCAAGTGGTCGGAAACCGAACCGCTGGAGGTGAAGGTCAAAACATGGCAATCCTTCAACCCGCAAACCGCCAAGAAATCCTCATTGCACAAATTGCTAGACAGTGATAGGACAGTGAATGGGATAGGTGCTGAACCTAGTTTCGACAACGTCAACTTCCTAGTGGAGGAATCGTTTTGTTTCAGCAACGCCGACAGCTGGAGCACCGTGATTTTCCCCTTCTCGTGCGAGACCGCCAAGTGCTGCCTTCGCCCGTGCGTAGAAGTCATACAACACATGGCCACCCTTCGAATGATATGCGCAGATAGCAGCTGCCTGATCGTCTGACCTTGCTCCCCGGCGTAGCTCATGCGCACGTTCTCGAAAGCGCCCTCTTGAGAGCCTACGGTGCCCAACATCAACTGGTCGGTGTGCACGTACTTCTTCTCCCCCGAGTGGAGCTGTTGCAGGGCTTGGATGGCTCTCGAATAGCACCCCACGGGCGAGTTTTGGCTGCAAGTGATCTCCACCGAGGCCAGGAGCGAATTCATGAAGTCGATCAAGCTCCTGATGATGGCGCTGCTGCTCAAATAGTTCACGATCCAGTCCTTGGAGGTCTGCAATTGCTTCACGTTCACGTGCTTTCTCTCCCTATACTTGACCTTGTCGAGGACCGGCGACGAGGCTCGCCTCCGGAGGGAGCTCGTCAGCATCTGGTCGGAAGCGAAACTGTTCGCCGGGTCGGTCTGGTTGGCGTTGCTCGCTTGGTTGTCGTTGGTCTGCACCGACCGCTTCACCAACGCCTGACAAGAACTGTCCTCTTTCGCGCCACAATCGCAGAAGAAGTTGCCGTATTTGGCGTAGCTCAAATCGTGGCCTTTGTGGCACACCCTCGCGCAAACCGAACACACTCCGACTCCGTCCAACATGCGGCAAGTGTGACAGTGGTACCAATGCTGGTTCATGAATTCCTTCTGGGTGACCGTGAAGGTGCACAGCTTGTTGCTCAAAGAGTCTTCGTCCGAATCCTCCCCGCTGTCCTCTTCGTCGTTGTTGTCGTCTTGCCATTCCGATTCCAGATCTAGAGGGGTTTCGCCCTCCCAGGGCGGACTCAAGGGGCGGAAACTCGCGGAAGTGCTCTGGTTGACGATTCCGTTCACCACGTCGCTGATGTAGTCCAAGATGCAACAGCCGGCCTCGAACATGACGTAGCTCTTGGTGGATTCACGATCGGAGCCCAACTTTTCCAACACCTCCTTCTGAGAGACGTGCTTGTTGCACAACTCCACCCACTCGCTGGTGGCGGGAAAGAGCGAAGTGTGCCCCTTACCGCTCCCCGCGTCCGCCAGCATCGTCATCACCACCATCAAGTCCGTGAAACCCACCCCTTCGAGAGCCGGCGACAGAATGTGGGAACCCAACGGAATCAACGCTTTTAAAATCGTCAAGGCCACCTCTTCGGACACGTTGCTGTTCTGTTTGACGATGAACGAGGTGAGCGCCTGCAACAGCTGGCTGTTCTCCTGGATCAGCGACTTTTGTTCTTCGTTCGTGACCGTTTCGGTCACCTGCGTGATCCTCCACTTGTTGTCTTTGGACGTGCTTTGACCTTTGGATATCGTCACCGTGGTGGACGTCGGCGCTTTGGCGGGTCCGATTATGATCTGCCTCAACCAAGTTTGCAGCTTGTCCACCTCGACGTTGGCGAGCTTGTTCATGCTGCTGCACAAGTAGTTAAGGCTCGGATCGGTCGAGCTCTTCTCCGCCGCCTGGAAGAGCTTGTTGAAGAACTGCAACACTCTGGTGCTGTACTGTTGCGACATCTGCGGACTGGACACCGACATCAACACTTTCACCAGGTCCTTGTCGCTGGCGAAGAAGCTCTCCAGAGCCTGCCTCCCCGACGACTTTTCGATGATCTTCTCGTAGAACTTCAAACAGTTGTGGAGGACTTGCTCGTTCAAGCTGAAGCCGCCTCCACTGCTCGCGTCGGAAGTGTAATTTATGATCAAGCGATATGTGTGGTGCAACACCTGCAAGTAGACGCGTTTCTGATGCTCGTCTGTTTCAGTATCTCCTATCATCTTGTCGAGAGTCTTGGAGACGGCGTCGTGCAAGTACTCGGTGCGCAAGTCTAGGGTGATGCTGACCAACATCTCGATGGCCTTGTTTTTGGTGTCGGTGTTCTCGATTTTGGGCGCGTGATCGCAGATGAACTTGACGTAACTCTGGAGGAAGCGTCGCAGCGATAGGTTAATGGTGAAGGGGCTGTTCATCGACAAGGTGGAGACGTGGGTGTCGACGATCTTCAGGATGTAACTCTCCGACGGGATTATGTCGTTCTGATACGATGACTACAATCACAACAATCAATAAACACGAGTGCCAAGAGCTTTCAACTTACTGAAAAGAACTCCTCCAAGGTGGAATTGTTCCACTGCTGCTGCACCGTCGAGACGCTCGATGGCAAAAGCGAAATCAACTCTGAGGATAAGGTGTTGATAAGGGAGTTGCGATTTGAGGCTATCGCGAGGACATCTTGCAAGCTCTCGTAATTCTGCTGGGTGCACTTGGAGACGCCCTCGCTTTGCTCGACGATGGTGTGCAACAGAGACCACCTATCCCATAATCGATTTGTAGGTTTCAAAGTTAAACCCGAAGGGTTCTCGCTAGGCACAAGTCTCAAATTTAACAGCACGTCGGAAGCGCCGAAAAGCAAATTTATGCCTAGCGAGCCACCCCTCGTCCAAACCCCAACCTACCTTGTACAATGCAAAATGGCCTGCGTCAGCTTCAGGACGTGGGGGAACAAATCCTGGACGTAAGTGGTGGTCGGTTCCGAAGCGCCCGCGTTATCCGAGCTCTCGGATTCTTCCAGCCCCACCTGCACCTTCGCCAGAAGACAGTCCAGAAGGCACAGATGCCACAGTGGTGGCAAATTTTCTTTCAGCATCACACCTGGGGGTCGAAACCGTGAAAAAACGCCAGCAACCGCCGCTAGGCGTCGCTTACCCTTCTTAACTTCGGGAGTCAAAGCTATGATGCAATTTTTTGCATTGTTCACGTCGTATTTCAAATTATTGACGCTGTCGGAGACGGCTTTCAAGAGCTTGTCCGTATGTTGAGTGTACAGCCCCTGCTTGACCAGGCAATCCTTCAGCCATCGGTTAAAGTTCTTGTGCGCGGTCCTCGGCCCCCAGATGAGCGAGTGCAGCATGAGCGGCCCCGCTGTGAGGCTCTCGACGGAGGCGAGCCTCTCCATGTAGGAGACGGAGGGCGGCAAGAGCTGCAGCAGCCTCCAGCAGATCGTGAAGCAGTACTGCGTGGAGCACAGCCCCAGAAATGTCATCTTCGAAGCGGACGCCCCCGAGGTGATGTGCGTCACGTTCAAAATTTCGATCAAAGCGTCCAGAAGAAGGGGATAGCGCAACTTATCGGGGGTGCCCAATATGAAATTGCAAGCCAGACCGTCGAGCTTGGGCGCATCCTGGTTGTTGATCTCCAAGGAGGTGAGGACGTAGAAGCGCGGTTTCATGGCGAACTCGATCATCGTCGACACCTTTCGATAGTTGTCCTCGATGTCTTGCCAGGCGGTGTACTTGCGGTTGACGTTTTCTTTTTCTTTGTCCGTGTTTAGGTTGGTGGAGTAGAAGAGGTTCCATTGGATCTGCTCCAGGAGGGAGGAAGGTGCGTCATATAAGTGTTTCATTATATAGTCGAAGAGCAACAGCAATCTCGACAGGTGGAGCAGTTGCGAGTCTTTCAAAGGCCCTCTCGCCACTTCGGAGCACCGTAAAACGCCACCAGCTAGAAGCAAGAGGACAGATTTCTTCTGCATCAAGTTGAGAGAGTGGAACAGATAGAGCAGAACTTGCGCATGCTCCACGTTCAAATCTGAAACCATAACCTCACTTATGACAGCGTTATTGACATAAGCTTTCTATACCTTCGTTATATTGATCAACAACGCTTTGCGACGTATTCAGAACGTTTTCTATAAGCGTATTCACGAGCCTGTGCCATATGCTGATGACAGAAGCCTCCTTCTCGTTTTGAGGCCTCAATAACAGAACCTGCGCTAGCACCGAGAGGGTTCTCGGATAGACCTGCAGAGGCCACCCGTGAGGTACGTCAGTATTCCATGGCGAGACCCCCAAATGATTCAACAAACACGCTTGCAACGAATTCAGATTGTTATTGGTGACTAAATTGTGGGTAAATCTAGTTAAGGCTCCCGAAAAGTCGCAATACAGCTGCCCCAAAGTGGCCCCGAAATAGGCTGAAATCGCTCCCACTTCCGTCCTGGAGGTTTCCCGATCTAGATCGCGAATGATCGCCGCTAGAATAATCATCTGCTGCTCGGTGAGCCCGTTCTTGATGTAGCGCGCCACGTAGGCGCTCTTGGTGCAGAGAAAATGTTTATTCAAAAAAACAAAAATATTGGTGGCCAGAGTGATATAACCGTGGGCTTCCCCCTTTTCGGGGATGATCGAGTGGGAGCCTTCCGGAGGTGCCGACTTGGTCTCGATGTTGTCCGACGTCGAGGGCGTCTTGGATTCGGTCGTTTCCGGTGGAGCGAGCGTCTCTTCGAACCACTGGCCCAAGATCGGCTCGCTATCGTCATCTGCAATGCGATCGATGAAATCGAGCTCGATTATCCGCGCCGAAGCTTACCGTCATCGATGGAGCTCTCATCCGAGACCAGAATCATGTCTTCGTAATAGGTGGTGGAGTCCGACTGGCTGAAGGTGTCGCCTTCGGGCGGGTCCAACCGTTTTAACGTGCAAGCCTTACCGTAGCTCACGATCGCCAAATAAAAGAGAAAATTGTTGAGAGGGGCGGCGCTCAGCACTCTGGCCACCCTCTGCAGGGCGGTGAACTGGCCCATGATGGCCAAAGGCGCCGGTTCGATCTGGCCGATGCTTCCGGAGCCCCCGCAGGCCTCCAGGTGCAGGTCCTCGAACAACTCCGTCAGCAACGACAGCGCCTTGGTGGCGATCGCCACCGACAGCACTCCGAAGGACTGTTGGAACTTCTGCAGGCCGGACCTGGCGGAGCTGCAGTCGCGCGACTTGCAAGGGCTGCGTCCCTTCTCGTCGCGCTCTCTGATGTGGGGGCTCTTCTCGGCTGCCGTGCTGGCGGTCAGGTGGGACTGCAACCCCGAAACCAGCACCCACGCTCCGGCAAGCAGATGATTCTGGTACACCTGGGGGAGAGTCGAGCGTTGCGAGGTTCGTTCGTGGGTTCGCCGTTTTACTCACGTGTCCTCCGGCCCGGGTCGAGTTCTTGATCGTGTTTCCGATGTAGGAGTACATGTTTAAAGCTTCTTCGACGAGCGTGACGGCTTGGGTGTCGAAATCATCCTCTTTCAGTCCGGTCTGCGATTGCTGCGCCGAACACTTCGGCGAGACGACGGCGGCGGTCGACAGGACGGCGCTGGCCGCCGCCTGGCTCACAGCACAATGTAACACAGCCATGCTCAATGTGGATAATTTGTCTAGTTTGCTGGGGGTTAGGGGCTCCAGCACCGGGAGATTGATCGCTGATAGAGCTAACTTGATTTCGGAGATATTCGCAGAAACGCTGAAAAATCACAAAATCGACTATTGACATTTCAAATTGTACAAACCAATGCTTCCAGATTTTTGGAACAGTTACATCCCAAAGAGGCATTTTGAGAAAGTATCAATGAAATTATTCATTAAAGTCACCTTGTATTCTCCATATTATACTGTTATATTACAAGTAATTATTTTGCTTTAAATAGTTAAAATATAATATTTGTAAACATGACTTTAAAAAAACTGTAAAAGTATCACGAACTGTTAATTAATCTGTAAAAACTCAAAAAAACAACCTTAAATCATAAATGACAATCAGCTGATTTCGTACATAATTTACCTAACATCACTATATTATCTTTTTTTCTTTCAGTAATCGATAGAAGCGATATGACTATACTGTGAGTATGCAGCACTCACATGCTGGAAGTACATATTTCATATATGCATAAGTAGGGATGTAGACCACAAACTAAACATTTATTATATGAAAGTCACCGTAAACAGAATAATTTCTCAATTTTTGCAAGGAAAATCGAAAAATAAAGTTTTATAATAGTAAAAATTGGAAACTGAATTTAAAAAAAAATCGTCAATATTTCAAGTTTTCAAAAAATAGTTGCAGCTATTGCAGCTTTGGATTTTACACTAAAAATTCAGTACACAGGCCATCACAACACTCTTAAGTAAATTCTTTTTATTATTACTAAAAATATCCAAAAATTTATAGAAACAGAACAAACTGGATATTTATTCTCTGAAAACAATGGATAGATAGTGGAGAAGGGGATTAAACACTTTCTGCTGCTTATATTGTATTACTTAAAAATATTTTGCAATGCGGACCGCAGATTGAATATTTGCATAAAGACCCTATGATGCAACTTTGCAAAAATAGAGCTCTATGTCTAAGACAAATTATTACAAGCTGGTCAAACACGAAGAACCAAGAGAAAACAATCAAAAATTTAACAATTTTGCAAAAATGTTAAAAAAATAGTAGCCTGATTCTATTAGTTTGTCGTAATTTAAGCTTATTTATTAACTTATTAAAAACACCCTAAAAAACACCACTTAAAAACATCCTCAAAAAATGAATTTCTCATTTTATAAGGTACTTCGTTAAAATTTCAATATTTAGCAACCTTGTAAAAGTTCAGCTTCAGCTTTGGTTAATTTTTTATAACAGCGAAGCGAAGCTGAAAAGCTGTAAAAATATTTTTATTGTTGTGAAATTACATTTACATTTTATTATAATAAAATTAAGAAAAATGGAATTTTATATTTAATGATATATTTTTTTTAAACAGTGGCCTAGTTATTATACTTTCCTTAATTATCAACATTTTCAAATGGTCAATTTAGAGCGCAGTGTTTGATATTAAATTGTTAGCATTCGTGGCACACCTTTTTCTTATTTTTATTTCATTTTAATCAAATGATCTTGGATTTTTTTAACTAAAAATGTTTCTAAATCTTCGAAAAAATTGTACCAAAAGTAATGTATTCATAATTTCAACAGTTTTAAATTAAAGATCATGGTATTTGGAACGAATAGATCAAAATTGGAAAGTAAACGAAATTGGAAACAAAAATTAAACTCCATGTACCATAACGAACTGTTTGAATACATTTGTATTAAATTCCATAACTTACAATCTAAAGGTAGTTAAAAATTATATACGATATACGTTACGTAACATACATTTCTGTTCTTTTATAGCTAAACTGAAATATTACTTATATCTGGATATGTAGATTCTCACCTCAGAAATTCATAAAAATCTAAAAAGGCGTTCTTAACATTTGCACCCCCAAAACCCCCCTATTAGCATGTTTAAATAAAATGTAAAATATAAAAACTGTAAGAACTGTGGGACTACTAGAGACATGTAAATGTTCAATATTTCAGTCCAAAGACATAACACAATTCCGAGTTAAAGTAAAGTTATGATTTGGTTAACTTCATATTTCAAAAAATTGTAACACTTTTGCATAATTTTGATCGTGCCGTAATAACAATCAACACAAAAATATTTTCATATTTTAAAGTTAACAGAGATCATATTAGAGTCTAAACATTTAATGTAATATTAGTTGAAAATTCTACTTAAAAAAGTTTTTTTTCTAATAAATTACTTTAAAGTATTCAACTTTTAATCACTCCTCATAACGGTTAATTCGATGATTACTTAATCTGTCGAGTTATTTCAAGAAAAATGTCCCAGTGTTCTGTGCTATCAAGTGGCACTTCAATTTATTTCGATTTGTTTTTTTGACGAAAATGAACCTTACCAGTTCTTCAAGGTGGTGGCTTCCGACTGATTGGTCGGGATATTGAACGGTTTCCCCGCCAGCGCCTCCTCCACCTTAGCACGCGCCCGCTTGATCGACTGCAGGCTCAAACAGAGATCCACCAGCGTATCCCCGGCTCTCAAAGCTTGTAGACTCTCAGTATTGGTTTTCAGAAACAACTTCTGCAATCAATCGCGTCAAAACCCGTCTCGCACTCGCAACAAACCTACATTAATTTCAGAAGTGGGATCGCTGCCGGAAGCGACATCGGCGAGGTTCGTGGACGCGGAAGCGCTGTGATCCAGGGTGGTGGTGTGGCCGTCTCTCAAGGGCAGAGTCAGCTGCTCGAAGATGTCCATGGAGAGGTCGGTGCGGGTCTTGGGCGACTCCTGTTTGTTGGGAACATCCTTCTCGGCACCTACTTCGAATTTGTCAATTTTAAGTTTTTTAAGAAGAGCGAAATACCGACCAGGAGGTGTCGTGTTGGTGTGCTGCGGCAAATTCTCCCCCTTCATGGTGTTGACGAGGACTGAAACTTCGGCTGTCGACAAAGGACTAGTTCCTATGCACAACACTCGCACTGCATTTAGATAAATCTCGATTTGAGCACTGTTCTGATTTAATTCACTAGCGAACGACTGAAGGCAACTAATTAAATACTTGAGCAACACCCGGCAGGCAGCACTTACAGTGTCTATTTGGCTCACGGGCACTAAACAACAAAAATTACGTAAATATTCGTCGGTTTTGGGTGAAAAACAGAGGGACGAGAGCGTCTCCCTGTGTAACACCCACCAGCTGACATTTGACATAAAATACAAATTTAATTATCATATAATTTTAGAGTGATGATTACTCATCAGGCTGGATAAGATTTGCATTATTTTATTTTCTGACCTTCACTGCAGTGTTTGTGTGTAATCTAGGCTTAAAAAATAAGAACTTACTTTTAACCTTGTGTTTTCGAATAAACTTAGCTAAATTAGCACCTAGTTGGAGTAAAGATGCTCACTGATTTATGAAAAAGTGACTGAAACGAGGGGATCTGCAGTGTTTTTGCCCCGATTTTTAAGACCTAACCAATAAAAAAAAGCCTCAAATACTCACATTTGTTCGTACAAGAGCTGATATAATCCGCTGACAGAACAACAAAATTGTCATAGAACTTCTTATTGTTCTCTTTGTGGCGCAATATTTCGGCCTCACTGGAACAGAATTAGCGAAAATAAACCCAAAATGGTCCCATTGCCATTATCGCGAAGACGTTGGGTCATAATATTGCGTATTATCGCAGGGGGTGACCCGCGCCGCGACCGGAAGCGAAACCGCCCTCAACTTACCACTTGATTATCGTAGAACATAATTCGATTATTTCCGTCCGATTCGAAGTCTCGTAATGCAAAGATAAAAACGGTTTTAACACTGAAGACCATTCCACTCCGCCACTGCTAGCGGCCATTGTGTCTGCCATTTGTAATTCACTCGGCAATGACAAGTGTATTCTAGGGACATTTCGTGTTCGCGACAGCGACAGTTGGCACCAACGCAACCACCGAATTTAATCCAACAGCACCGAAAAAAACGAAACCGCTTTATTACCACCCCCGATGACACCCCAATCAACTTGCGCCAACAAGAGCCCCAAAGCACAGTCTAGTTTTTTTTATTAAAGGAGAATTACGAGGGTTGATAGAGGGCGCCACTTCATTATTTACAAGTCCGCCATAGCAACGCCAGAAAATGACATACGTGTATAATGACATTTTGACACCAAAGTAAATTCCATTTATTTACTGATCTGCAATTATCGCAACAGTTGGTGCGTCAGCGTCGCCACTGATAGCCCCAAACTCTTCAATGATCCAAGGTATAAATCCCCGAGACAGTTCCAACGCCCAGCACCAAGGCGAGTAGAAATCGGCAAAATCTCATCAAGTGATTAAAATTTCTTCCAAATAGATGGCCGCAGCGCTGTACAATGATAAAGATGCCACCGACGAGCTGTGGAAGGAATGCGCTCGATGGCTTACTCGTTGGGGGATGTTGAGGGCTGACCACAGGGCCAACTGGCCCGATGCTTGCATCGCAGACTTGGCTCAGATCCTGAGGGATGGAGTGATACTTTGCAAATTGCTCAATAAAATCGACCCCGGCTGTATCGACATGAAGGACGTACATCTCAAACCGACAATGGCTCAGGTGAGCGCCTTTTTGGTTTTTGGTTTTTGGTTTTTTTTTTTTCGAAATTATGAGAATTGTTGCAGTTTTTGAGTCTGCACAACATTGAACTGTTCCTAAAGACTTGCGTTATCACATTCGGACTGAAAGAACACGATTTATTCGACCGGTTGGTACTGTTTGAACTAACAAATTTCCATAAAGTATTATGCACGCTATCAAAGCTGTCGCTGAGCCCCAAGGCCCTCCAGGGGAACATCTCGTGAGTGCTTTGCAAAGGGGAAAGTGTGGTTTTGACACCTTTTTGGTTTCAGGGGATTTACGGCACATAGAGTGAAAACAAAAGAGGAGGAAGTTATTTATCAGAGTCTCAAATCTGTGTAAGTATTGGCGATTACATCATGAGGAAAATATGCACATTAACATTAGATAAATATTTAGGTGCACATAAACACCTAATTTTGCAAAGTAAATTTATTCCAGCTTTCTTTTCCAACCGCTGGTTACACTAATTTCTCATTAAATTTAATTGGGATTAATACGTTTTAATTATGTAACTCTCCAGACAATATGAGAGAAATTTTTACACTAATTGTGTCCCCACTCTGTCTTTTGAAACTTTTATTGGGTCGTAACAACCAGTGGCAGCATTTTTATAATGTGAGAAATACGATTTTGTAGTAGTTAAAGTGTCATTACCTAAATTGTTATTAGTCATTTTTTCTAGATTAAACAATTATCAGCTGATAGCAATATTACACGTGTGGGTGTTGTAATCAAATATCGCAATTACTTGAAACAAAATTCGATATCGTTTCCTGCTCTGCCGAAAGTGACATCAACTTTATATTTTATATGTTCGTTGCATAGGCAATCTTTTTTTCGCACTTTTGATCATTCAAGACGATACTAATTTTAATGAAAATTCCCATGAAACCGAGGCTCTCATCGTGTCAGATCTTGGAGTAAAAGTTAATGGCACTTCCGCAATTTTTCGAAATGAATCACCAAGTTTCAGATTTCTTATTATGTATTTAGAGTGTTTAATCTGCGGTCCGTACTGTCACCATCTTGAATGACTTTCAAAATATGAATGTTGCATGTCCATAAGTCCAAATCTTCACCCTGTAATACTCTAATGCAATTTTGTTTAAAAATTTGTGACACCCACTATTTTTTCGTTGTTTGTGATAAGTGAACACCACTCAACAAGGAGTGTTTAAAACAGCATTTTCGAAAAATTCAAATTTTTAATTTTTTCCTTTCAATTCAAGATCGCACAGTATATACAATAAATTTTTTAGATGAAAATTGAAAAGTTCTAGCTGTATATGCGGTGTGCACTGTTTATAGAATAAATAATGTTCTAATGCGGTCCGCATTAATAATTTTTATTATTATTATTTTTTAATCCAACAAATTTAAATCAATACTGGGATATTTTATATAGCAATAAAATTTATGGCAATAGTCAATCACTGAACCTTTTATGTGAAAACCAAAACTTTTAAGGCTTGTTACATAGTGATTTAATGCTGTAATGAAGCTACGCACAGTCTTCATGTCGTAAATGTTCAGTCTGCGGTCCGCATCACTCCCGTATTCGTATGTGTCGCACCCACCCTGTAGGCCAAAAATTCGTTATTTACCCAAAATTTACCCACAATAGAGATGTCCGGTCAAGCGTGTGCGAACCCAGCTGGTTGCAATTCACAATCCCCTGTCCGAGGCCCGAAGACAGAGAAGAGGAGGTCTACGACGATTTGTGTTACGTGACCTTCTCAACTTGTCTGCCAGAGGTTCGCATCTTTATGCGTGCATTTTTTTTTTAATTATTTTTTTTTTGTATTTGAGTTTGTTCATTTAAGTAGTTTACGATTATTGTGCATGGCTTTTTCTTTCCGTTATGTCAGTGAACTGCCGACCGATGCTAGAGGGATGAACGATCCGATTTATGACGTAGCGAGCGAGGAGATTTACCAGGATTTGTGTGTCCTGCGCACCCCCATCGAGGTAGGGTCTTATTATTTCCGTTGCCGTCACTTAATCGCTTGTTTAACATTTTTGTTTTCGCGAAATCGATCCATATCGGGTATTTATCGCATAAATTCGGATAATTGTAGCTCCAACCGACGTTAGAAAAACGCGATTTCGTCATAAAGGAGCTGTTGGATACGGAGAAAAATTACGTGGAGGTGCTCGGGAAGCTGAAGAGGAACTTCATGAAGCCGCTCTGCGCTCAGATGAAACCGACAGACCACGAGAGGGTTTTCTACAAAATCAACGTAACCAATCGAAAATGTCAAATCTGACAATTTTGACGATCGGATTTCAGGAACTGCACGACATTCACTCGTCTTTCTATCAGGAATTGAAGCGATTCCGAGATCCTTCGGTTAGGTTAAGCCAAACTTTCATGAGATGGCGGGAACGGTTTCTGGTTTACGGCGGTTATTGCGCCAATTTGACGAAGGCGACCAATCTGCTGCAAGAACTGTGCGACACCGACGACAATTTCAACGCAACCGTGATCGTATGTTGGTGTTTCACCCTGTAGATTTCGATTAATTGGAGGTTTCAGACGTACGAAAAGGAAGATAATAACGGGAGGTTCAAGCTGAGAGATGTCTTATCCGTGCCAATGCAGAGGATTTTGAAGTACCATTTGTTGTTGGAGAAGCTCATCGAAAATACGGATCCTGTGAGTATATAGCAATTGAGCAATTTTCGTTTTTAAATATGATGACATTCGCGCTTCGCACTCCTTTTTTTAGGACCAGTGGTGTGCCATCTTCTTTTTCATAAATCACCCACCACGCCAACTTACCGTTTATTTGTAGCTTCAAAAAGTTGATATCACACTGGTACCAACTAAAACATACCTTTTGATTTATTCAAAAATATTTTTACGAGTAATGAAATTTATTTTGGATCATTTTAAGTTTTGCACCATTTTTAACCACATATTTATCACTTCGTGATGTAGATTTCCCAAAAAATAGTTGTCAGTTTGCCTTTAAATTTTTATCGTTTTTTAATATGGTAACATTCGTGCTCTTGTTGTAAGTTTTCAGGACCAGTGGCGTACCGTTTTCTTTTTCATAATCGCCAAGGCAACTTGCTGGCTATTTGTATCTTGGTTGGTATCACACTAGTGCCAACTAAAACATGCCTTTTAATTTATTTAAGATATATTTAACTATAACTGCGACGCCGCAATATGAAATTTATTTTGTATTATTTTAAATTTTGCACTCTTTTTTAACCATTTGTTCTTGATGAAGATTACACAAAAAATAGTTGTTCAGTTTGCATTAAAATTTTTATAGTTTTATAGTGGCGTACCGTTTTCTTTTTCATAAATCGCTTACTAAGCCAACTTGCCGTCTATTTGTACTTTCAAAAAGTTGGTATCACGCTGGTACCAACTAAAACATAGCTTTTGATTTATTTAAAATATATTCAACTGTAACTGCGATGCCACAATATGAAATTTATTTTGGATTATTTTAAATTTTCCACCATTTTTTAACCACTTCATCACTTCTTGATGAAGATTTCACAAAAAAATAGTTGTCAGTTTTCCTTTAAATTTTTATCGTTTTTTAATATAGTAACATTCGCGCTTCGTGCTCTTATTGTAAGTTTTCAGGACCAGTGGCGTACCGCTTTTTTTTTTT
>QDEB01130073.1:1689-14209 GCA_004193795.1 Asbolus verrucosus | reverse complement strand
TTCTTATTCTAGGACATCACGTCGATAGCGTGAGAACGCTTTGACCTATCGAGTTCAAATTTTGTGTACAGATTCTTTGTCAAATTCGTAGATCTAAGTTTGTTAATGGGTAATATAGCTCAAAGGGTTGTGAGGGGCGCACAGTCCCCCTTCATTATTAATTATGATAACACGATGACATTTTGTCAGTTTGTCATATAAACATCAAATGGAGGCAAACAAAAGAAAGAAAATCAAAATCAGGTACTTAGTGCCTGAGTTGTTAGCTTCCAAAATTTTAAGTAACTTGAGGCCCACATGCTGCCATTTAGCGGACTAGGGACTAGCGGATTATTTAACTGCTCCAACACTAGTGCAGGTTTCTAATCTGCCCCTTAAATTTTAACATATAGGCAACCAAATAGTCACGACATTGCTTTACGTGTTTCAAACTTGCCTATATAATTCGAATTATCATTTTACATGAAAATTCGTGCAAAATAATAAGAGTGTGCTAATATTAGGTGCAGATTCTGCATCCAGATCAAATAAATTAAATCAATTTCAACGATCCACACAAATCAAAAATCCACTGAGTTTAAAGGTCGACATGCTCCGACTTCCAGGCTTTTGTTAAGAATGAGATAAATATTATAAACAAACCGTGAGTTTGTCAAATGTATTGACAGAATTCACAGATGTTATAATAATATAATGTTATAACACTAAACAAAACTTGTTAAATGCATCACAGAGATAGTTGCATATTTTACCTTTGATATTTATAAATCACGTTAATATTTTCGAAAACATTAAGTTCAAGACTCAAAGAGACAATATGTGTTTCGAATAAAGCTAAAATAAATTGTTGGGTACTTCAGTAATTAAGGACCATTTCTTTGGAAACTGATGGCATGTGCTTTATTAAGAAAAACGGAAATCCGCCGCGAAGTATGGTAATTAGTGAAGGAAAAACTCGCTGTCCGCACTGGTTGGAAAATATAAATTGTCGACGGGAGAGAATTAAATTTAATCCGACAAAGGATGTCCCTCCTATGCTTAACAAACTAGCGAGACTTTTTGCCGCATCTCGCGATTCAAGACGTTTGTTACTTATTGCGGTCGTGCACTCCCCAACCGTCATTAATATTTTACCCTTTGCCATTTCTTGAAATTGCTGAGGTTTGGTTTTGTTGAGGTGAAATTCGATTACGAGATAACGCAAGCCTAAATTTAAATTTCTATAGAAATAGATGTCATCGTCGTCTTAAAGCTTCCTTTCCACTTCAGTCGTGTTCATTCATTAATATTTTAAATTAAAAATAATTATTCCTTAAAAGAAATTCCCTGTGCGAAGTTAAAGGTTTCTCGGTGGAAAATGTCAAATACATACAAATTTTTAACAAGTTACTTTTGAAGTGCGACTTTTCCAACTTCTTTTCAAACTAATAATTAAGGAAAGGCAAACCCACCACGTTTTCTACGATTTTTTAATAATATTCAGAACTTTGAATAACTTCTCCTAAATAACGGTTTGTTAAGCAAAGAAGTCTTTCTCTCATCTCCGTTTGTAAAAAAGCTTCATCTTAATTAATCTGAAAGCTCTGCAACGTATAATAAATTTTTTAGGTGGAATTATTAAAAAAGTGACTCTGCATAAATGCAATGTCTGAAACTGTAAGATTGTAAATCTCGATCAATTAAGCTCAAAAGTTCAGTCACTTTAATCATTAAATTTTCCACGTTTTCTATTTTTGTTATGACGTAGAATTGAGTAGTTTACTAAATGCTAAACAAAATCAACTTTTTGTTCTTTGTTACTGATATGTTAAGTATACCAATAGACTTCCTTGTTCCTGTTCTATATATCTATTCTAACCAATATTGTAGATATTTATAGATATTATTCTGTAAATAAAATTATACAAAGTTTATTCGTGTACTTATGTATTCATATTTTCAGAATAGGTATACATAAAGAGCATGATAAAAATTGATTGAAACAATTTTCAATTACCGCTAAGAAAAAAAGTACTAAACTAGCACTAACAACGTTTAGAATAAGTTGTAATTTGATTAGAAATAGAAAACTATAGCACTACGTGCAATAAAGATTTTTCACATTTTCATGATAAATATAAATCAAATAAAATATATATAAATAAATTATAAAAAAATCCTGTAGTTTTCTGATGCATCCTGTATGCACCGCGTTAGCACAAATTCTAAAATTGTGAAGCATTCATAAATACGTTTTATAATTATTAATTTAGGAACAGTTGCCGGTTAAGATCAGCTCTTGTTCTTCTCGTGTGCTGAAAAAGTATCTGTTTAAATTTTCATGTGCAAAATTCTGAATAATTTAAATACGCCACCAATATATAGAAGCTATTAATGGTTCGAGACGTAAATTTCGTTATAAAAGTTGGTCATTTCCTTAGAGATGTTCTAGCGAGCCTTTAGAAAAACCCTGTCTATAATGAAACCAGTAAAAAAGTGGTTTTCTCTCGTACACCTGGGAGACATTATCGCCGTAGAGTCAAATATGAAGAAGACAGGCCAGTTCCTTAAAAATTCCCAGAACTCTTTTGACCCCGTTATTTTATTATCACGACGTCCCATATCGTCAGCTGTTCCTTTGAAATGGTGAATGGTCCATCAGTCAGGCTGAATAGAGAGGATCTGTATTACGTAGTATAATTTACAACCACATGGACAGAAAACGAAACTACCCAATCTATATTTAGCAGTCATGTACCCAGTGTAGGAATTTTATGCAGAGAGAAAAAGTAAAATACCGAAAATGTCTCACATGTAATTAAAAGTCAAGTTAAATATTTATCTAGGATAACAATGTTATTGTTTGCATAATTAGTAAATGTTTAAAAAGAACATTAAACGTGTAAATAGATAAAATAAAAACCGCTGCACTTCACCATGTAATATTTTAATTGTTTTCAATTATGCTAATGGAACAAACTACCTGCTAAATTTAGAAATTAATAATAATTACTAAAGAACAAATTTTCACCATCAAACTTTATGGCCAGTTTAACACTGAATTCTGCTGCATCTTATTTATTTATGCGATGTTTTACCGGCAGTTTAGACGTGTCGTGTTGACGAATAGTGTTCCACAAATTTCACGATTACATAAACGCGATACGAAAAATCTTGGTCACGTACCTATTGCTTTATGTCCTTCATGTCACGTATTTTGAGAGCGTAGTTGATGGGACAAACATGTGTCAGTCAAAGATGCCGATCGAAACCGTCCGTATTCTTTATTTTCATTAACGCATTCTGGTTTACGACATCTTTTTAAATTTTAAATACCATCGACCATACGTTTAAAAAATCTAGAAGACCAGAGATGTTATCGCTATGAGAACAAGCCAATGTGGTGAAAAGTTTGTTTGAAACGATATACGGCTGTCTACCTGAACAACATCCCCACGTCTAGTTTAGCCCAGGGTGTATGGTTTATTTGAAAATCGTGGTCAAAGATACAAATTAAATTTTATTTTATTTCTCTCTTAACATCGTAAATCTTACGTCCTTATTGCAACATTGTTCGAATATCTTCCAGAACATTATGAGTGTTTAATGTTTGTGTTTTCTGTTTGGCAAACCGTTTTAAGCCGTTTTTGATATCCCTGTATACTGCTCACGTTAATGTTTACGATGGAGAATGTTATGGAGTTAAATAATCAGTCCAGTAAAATATTTAGCGGTCCTAAAGTCGCTGCCAAAATGTCTAAATTTATGGAAGAAGGACAAAGTGATACATTTTCGAGTTGGGTGATCATTACCGACCTTATTTTCTTAACCAGTAAGGGTGGAAATGATTACAAATGAAGTTGTATAATCTCTAACATAAATTCAGTATATAGCAACCACGATGTTAAAACTTAGAATGTTTATAATAGTATCCGCTACCGAATAATAAAGAAGAATCTATGTAACAATACAAATACATAAGGAGTAGTAACCATAATATCTGGTATTAAAGATACTGCTCAAAGAAATAAATAATGGTTTATTAAGCTTTATAATAGAGTGATAATTAAGCACTAAATTTTAATAAGGATTAGAATTAGATTTATTATACTTGTATACCGTTATTTATAGAAAACTGTAAACATTCGAGATATATCAATGTCTTTACTTTATTGTCAACGTGGAAATATTGAAAAGGGAAAAATGCTTGAATTAGCTTCAAGCCCCCAAGCAAGATTGATGTCTAGCATTAGAGGTTCGGAATATTCTACTTGCAAGCATAAAGAAGTTTATGCGTAGGCAGTTTCACCGAACTCATCCACGGTTGGGTGGACTAAGCAGGCTGCCACATCTTGGAGAGGAAATAGATTAAAATAATCTTATGTGGCGGCAGACCATAAAACAAATTATCATCGACTACAAAATGACTGGGTTATACTACGTTATTTACACACCAAAAAATACAAAAAACTGCCTTCTATTATTAATATTAGATGCTAATAATTAAACAACCTTTAATTCACATCGGTTATTACAATAATTAAGAGACTTGTAAAATTTATTTAAAGTATGTTTTAATTTGTTACAACTCATGAATTTAATGAGTATGGGCAATAAATTGAAAATTTGTAACGGTTTAAATGAATCTGAAGTGTTTTCCTGTAAAAAAATATACCATTATTATACGTCCTATAGATTTTATTAAAAATAAGTTCAGCTACCGTAAACACAGTAAAATTAACCCATAGGACTACATCGCATCAACATCCTACAAAAGGGAACTGTGAAAATTATAATAGCGAATAGTCGTGTGTGAACATACCTAAGTATATATATAAATGGTGATCATTGCGTACAAAGTGATCCCAGAACCTTAAAAATGGTCAAACAGAACAATGGTAGTTTAATCATTTGACCTTGAATAATTTTAAAAATATACACTCTAAAAATATATTTGTGCATTAAAATATAGAAAAAAGAAAATTAAATAATTTAACATAATTAACTACAAATTTTTCTATTTTTTACATTTCTAAATGTTTTTTATCAATTAACATACGTTTTTTTAAATACAATATATGTAAATATATATACAATTTTACAAAAAATAATGGAAATGAGCAAACTCTAATGGAATAGATACAAGAAAATAAAGGTACAGGGCTTCGGTAAATTAGGAAAGTAGATCAATTTGAAAGGAAATTGTCTATATAATTTTGTAAATAAAAGTACTGAAAATTGTTTAATGATACGTTCAGCTTACAAAGACAAAAAATGAATTAAATATCAATTTAAATATTAACTAATATTTAAATTTTGCTCTGTTTAGCTGTTATGGAATTAAATTTAACCCAAATCATATTACCAGAATTCGCAAAAAGTATTCTTTGTGCTCCTATTTGTATCTTTTTTAAATGAGTTAAAGACGCTGTAAATGGTAGAAAAATGTTATTAGAAAAGCGATCGATTACAGATTTTGCAATAAGCAAATAAATAAATAAAATAAATACAGATAAGCAAATAAGTCCAAAAACTGGAAAAAAATAAACTATTGACATTTAATAAAATCAAGTAGTATTTTATTTGAACCACTATTATAGGGTCGTAAGTCATAACAGATCATACATTTGAAAAAAGAATTGGACTGTACGCATTTAATAAAATAGAAAATAATTTTGCTGACAATACATGGCAATTGGGATCAAAGGAAAGTCCTTGCAAACAAAATATGTTTGTACATATTTATGTAATGGCAAAATTTACTGTTTAAAAACAATCAATTTAACTGTTTGAAATCAAATACCTACATAGATTAGTTTACCCATAGTTGTTCGGTTTACATCCCTCTAATGTTTACTAATTTCAATCATTAAGTCACCTTTTTTTTATTATTTACTGTTATCTCTTCTTAAGTCTTTGTAGGGCGATTGAAATAATACAAATAAATTTAGAAGAAAAAAATTAAATAAATATATACACTAAAACTTATTATTTTTATTTTTAACTTTACCTTCCGGTCCCGAAATTGTTAACATTATAGAGCTACCAACTATTTTTATGGTAACGGAAAATATGTAGCTAGGATTAACATAATCTACATTAATTTTACGGTCATATATATAAAATATATAAATAAATAAAAAAATTTATTAGCGAATTCGCTCGAACTACTTTTGATTTATAATTTTCTATTTCTAACAGCTAATATTCTGGCAGGTTGACAAATATATAAATGCCATATTAGCAACAGGTAGCCTTTAAAACAGTTGATGGTAATCGTTCAACTTAACAGAAACATAGTACTAGGTGTAAAAAAATCAGTGCTACTCTTGAAAATTTACGCAGGTGGAATAAAAAAGATGCGGTGATTTGATTAAGGCACGGAAAACATTTCCCGACTTTAACATTTCCTGTTAGTGTAAGTTATAGATTTGTATCTTTACCTACATCATGCAGGAAGTGTTCTCGATGGAAGCTTGTGGCTTCACACCAAATGAATGTTTAATTAAATGGGATGTTCTATTTCTATTCGTGAACCACAGTGAAAACGCTTCATCTTAAAAATAATCACTTACTGTGACAAATTTTAAATTAGCGGTTGTATTACCAGAAGTTGTTTAATATACTTAATAACTAAAAAATATGTATTAGACACGGAAAACGCAGTTTCAATGACCTAAATTTGTTGATCAAGGTATTAACACACAATTATCTTTAACCGACATTCCTGCTTGAAATCAATTCAAAATTATGTTTATGACATAAGTAAATAAAGTAATTTCAGTATAACCTAGTTGTGAGTAATGGCGATTCAATTATGCTCCAGATTTTATAATTAGGATAGTTATCTACGTTGATTTTTAACGTAAAATATTATCACAAGTTAATTGCGAACACATCCTTATTGTGAAATTCACACCGTTTGCTTAAGTGCTCTAATTTACATTTATGTTAGTTTAATTTGACAGAAAAATATTAAAAATCTTTCAGTTCAGTTTTAAATGTGTTTTCGCACTGTTTCCGGAAAATTAACATAAATAAAATAAATATTAAATGACATACCTGTTATCCGTTTGTTTTTGATTCATATGTCACATATATTTTAGTTAAAATGTTTAGAAAACTTCCACTCTTTTTCTTTTCATTAATATTATGTATTTAGTCTTGGTCCAAGACATCTCAGCTTTAAAGTTTTCTTGCACTCGATTTATAAAGAATGTTACGTACAAATGACATACTCTTAAAAACTTAGTTTGGGGAAAGTTGCTGTAAAAACTATGATTTATTAATTAACCATTTCTAGTCACAGTACTTTAAAGTGACATATTTAGCCAAAGTTATTTTGCAACAGTATAATGTGTAAGCGGCGAATAATTTGCGATTTTTTTCTAGTTATGATCTTCCCTTGAAATCTTAGGATATTATGTTATTTACTGAAAAAAAACTAATTCTCTTAACTAATACTGAATATTATCGCTATTTACCATTGATCATTCGTAACATCGCCTGCATCATTTGAATTACTTAATACAAAATGTACTGATTATTGCAATACAAATTTACGCCTTGAGTGAAGTCTGTAGTTTTTTCTTTTATCAAAAATGGATAGTATTAAGTCCTAAGCAGTGTTAAAAGTGAGAGGGTATTTTTTAAGAGTTATAAAAACGTACCTTAACTTTTTTTTCTTTAATCTTGGCACAAAGAGGTGTCTGGACGTGATTCTTTTTGTACATATTTTTACGTTTACATTTTGTCTATTTAAGTATTACAAAAATAAACAATTAGTCATAATGGCTATCGACTATTTTATGCTGTAAATTTTTTAAGTGTGCATTAATTAAGCTTTGCTTTACACAAAATAAATGTTAGTAAAATAATCCGATAAATAATAATAGGACTTTTTTGTTGTTCAAATCAATGTGCTGGGAATATAATAAACTTACACTTTTAATTTATTTTATTGTACAGTTTTATTTTTGTATTTATACATATACGGCCTTATTAATGGTTACCATATGAAGTTTGTCGCTTATACAACCAGTTTTCTAATAAAAATTTTATGCAATCATTTTAAAACATGGCAAATGCAGCTAGCACCTGTTCATGGTTTAACAGATACTTAATTTATAAAACCCGCATCCTGTTTGCAGTTTTATAAACACGTAAAACAGTGACCCATAAACACAAATAATTTTTCATATAATTCGTTGTGCATAAGTAAACTACAAAGTATCGTTATTGCTATAAAGTTAAGTGCGTTTATATCCCTAAACCGAAAATTCTACACGTTTATATGATAATATTAGAAAATCGTTTGTGAAGATGAATTTTTAAACACGAAAGAAGATACACGATAAAGTTATAACAATTACATATAACAAATATTAAAATATATTGAAACATAATCGTTACAATGTGAAAATATATATCTCTCTACTAACTAACTTGTTATGAAGAATGTTACCAATCTCATGGATGCAACAATCTATAACTTGGAATGTATTAAAAAAAATTATCCTCAGCGTTCCTAATTATGTAATTTAACAATGACAGCGAAAGATGCAGCGATGCAGTATTACTTTATTAGGTAGAGTATAATATGTTACAATAACATGATCATTAAGAAAATATTTGGTTTTTAAACTACGATAATTAGGTACAGATCAATGTACTATGTACTATGCTGCATTAAGGAAAAGAAATTATCAGATATGGATGTAATAAATTGAGAAGCTATATTATTTAATAGATAGCTGTCTTATTCTCTAATGCGTCTCTATACATTCATTTATTTTACGTCATGTTTGAACCTGAGTTTGATATCTTAATTCAATATTTCCACTTTCCAAGGTAGTTTAAAACTGAGAAGCTAAAACGCACGCACGAACGTTGGTTCCTACGTTTAGGAGTTTATATTGTGTGCAGAACTATTCACGCAAAACTTTTGTGCGTGTTCAGCTTTGCTCCAGTTGTTCACAGTTTATGGTGAAGACATAATTATCAGGTTCGAACTGAACATGAATGTACATTAACAAAAGTGAATTCTACGAGAGTTCAGAACCCCAGAGACTAAATGGACGAAAAACTAATCTTGATTCCGCGTCAGTAGAAGGCAAAGAGAAAAAATAAAACAAGTATCAGGTATATTAAAATTTGTAAGTTTGGCATAACTTCGCCCACACTAATGAAACACAGTTTGAAAATATGAAGTACAGAAGGCAGAATATCATTTAAATACCAACATGAAATTTTTAAGGAAATAAACAAAATACTAAAACTGTTTTTATCAATGAACGGAACAAAAATTAAATAAATACCTTTTTCCCAGAATTGAAACACCTACTAAAGGCATAAAAAATAGCACTCTGTCCTTTGATGAGAAAGTTATCTGTCACTGCTGAACAAATGAAAATCGAATTAAATTATATACAAAGTACGTAAAGTATGTTAAAATGTATTGTTTGAGAATAAATGCTCTCAGTTTGTTAATGTATATGTATTTTTACACATAATTCCCAATCGTCTACACATGCAGGAATTCGTTTTTTATTTCATCAGATTACCTGCTATATACATTTCTATTTGTGCACCATATTAACGTAAATTGCTGTTGGCAAAATATTAAGAGTGGAATATAATGCGAATGTGGTATCTACTTTTCGAAATGATATATTTTTTTAACACCCTGTGTAATATTATATTGATAAGCATTTTTGCATTTTCCTCCTTGCGTAGCATGGAAATGGAATTTCAGAAAAATCGATTCAATATTTTCAAGAGCAATTGAACTGAAGAAATTTTTGTCTGGTAGACTGACAAACAGACCGACGAAAATTAGCAGCCGAGGAAACAACATCTGTTACTATGTTCAGTTATTAGAAAGGTATTGAGAAGAGAAGACTGAGAAAAACAAGAAGTAAGAAAATGAAGGGAAACAAAAGTGATACTGAGAATATCCGTCGCTATACATAGATATTGGTTTAGTTGAAATTATTGAATTAAATTTACTTATTTATTATGAATAAAACGTTCATATTTTACATATGTACAAATGTCCTATTATTTCTCATTAATTTGCATAAATTTGAGTATTTATGACTTCAGAATGTGAAGACAGAACTTGAAACAAATTAGTGTGTCAGGTCATAAATATAGAATTAATTAATAAAAATACAGGAAACATCTACCTAAACAATTGTAATTTTCTACCGTAAATAAGTAACGCTATGGGAACGTTTTATTTTAAGAAACCTAATGACTGTTTTATGGAAATTAGATCGGTCATATCATAAAACCATAACCATATTGAAAATTTACATAATATGTCCCAGCGATCGTTTACTACGGCGAATTGTTTGAATGCGAGTCGCCTCGAGTGGCAATTTTTGCCGGAAACGGGACTAGGGAAAAATTGCGATTTAAATCAGATTTAAATTACTTATAAAATCGAAACGAGTTTTGTGTTAAACATAACCAAGATCGAGTCAAGTGACACAACGCTTTTTTGTTCCACAAATACACACTATCCAAAATGAATAAGTAGTAACAAGATTGTAACACACTAAAAGTATAGAGAGATTCAAAAATAAGTTGTAGGAATTATAATAATAAATATATAAATACCGTCAGTAGCATAGCCCATCATAAACGTACACACCTTACCCTTACATACTTAAATTTATTTTAACATTTTGGATAACCTACAGTACATAATATCCAGTCGTGACGACACATACAAGTGTCGAATTGTAATATAAATAACAACATATTATTATTACTTCTAATGTTTTGGGTGGTTGATATCGATGATTTACTTTACATTCTAATAATCCTTTAATACAAGTGTGAATTCTTATTTCTATTATTTCTATTTCTTATTTCTTTTGTTTCTACCCATCTATGAAACAAAAGAACGACAAGGTTAAAAATAATACTAAAAAATAGCTGCAGTATTTAGAAGTATATACGTGAAGTTGTGTCAAAATTGTGCGGTTTACAGGAATTTGAGTAAATTTTTAACATCTTACAATAGAGGGCAACAGGCCAAAAATCATTTATGGAAAAATGGCCGCTATGTATAGAAAAGATGTATCATCTTATTCTCAAGTGAAATTCTTGCGGTGTGTACATAAAAGTTCTCTATCGTCAAGAAAAAGGACCAAACAAGGACAAAACAAAATTTTCTAAAAAAATCCACTAATGTCAACAGTTTTTTTGAATGCTGAAGAACTTTTGCTTTTCGAATATACAGGGTGATTCACATAAAACTCCCTAGCTGGGGAGTTTTTAAAGATTAGTTTTAAAGATAAAATTCTTAAATTTTCGGGGAATGAGGTCTGACATGAAGGCTTCAAAAGGAGCTAAGGTAAGGTTATTAGACTTTCACTATCGCAAAACTGCGGGCAGTTGTTTTTTAATATTGCGGATATTTTTTTTCTTGATTAATATTTTGTATGTCTTAAATGAGTATTTTATAGACTTTTTAATTAGCTTTCTAATGATGTGCCTTACTTAATGAAAAAAATAATTTTTCGGAAAGAAAAGTAAATAAAAGTATTACAACGCATACTGAACCTAACTAAAGAATCTGAATAACATAAACTGATTAAATTTATGCCAAAACTAAAAATGACACTATTAAATCTAATTAGGAGCGGAAAGAAATTTTTCATTTAATATTATTTGATAAAGATGCGAATACAAAAAGAAAACAAATCAAAATAAAAATTATTTTAACAAATGCTCAGAATTTTGCCCACTTTGTTGAATGCAAAAGTTAAATCTTTTTATTAATTCTTAACGTCCATTTAAATGTTCTGTTACAATGCGACCATTGTGTGGGGGCGCCCCATCTTGCTGAAACCACATATGTCGTCTTGTTTCAAGCGGTACTATATCTAATAAAAAGGGTAGATGATTTTGCAAAAAGTCCAAATAAATTGCGCTATTGAGTGTCCCTCGAAAAAAGTGTGGTCCAATTAAATGATGTCCGATAACACCACACCAAACATTTACACTGAACACATTTTGAAAATTTCTATTTTCAGTTCACTTTGGATTTTCTACACTCCAATAATGCGAGTTGTGCCGATTTATTTTTCCATTGTTGAATGTGCACTCATCACTCCATAGAATATCTTTTAAAAAATTTATCCCATACATTTCTTTTAAGATCGACATTTCAGCAATAAAATTCATTCGAAAATCAAAATCTCCTGGTTGAAGCTTTTGTACCAACATTATTTTGAAGTCATGAAATTTATTTCTTGACAAAATTCTTTGAACTGAAGTACAAGAAATATCAAGATCCTCTGCAATTGCTCTTATTGATGTATGAGGCTTATAGTCCACTGCATTTAAAACTTGCACCGTATTAACATCATTGGTAATTCGTCTATTTTGTTTATCAAAAGATCCAAATTGCTCCAAATTGTGAATTAAAACGTTGAAAACTTTGTGGTCAGGACACCTTCGATCGGGATATCGCTCTGCATACCTCTGTGCCGCAAATTGGAGATTCTTTGACATTCTCCATAAATAA
>QDEB01130043.1:0-11163 GCA_004193795.1 Asbolus verrucosus | reverse complement strand
TTTTTAAAAGACCAAATGAAATTTAACAAATTTAAACTTGCAGCAACTCATTGACACATATATCCAATTACTTATTAGGATTGAAACAAAATAATGAATCATCACAAAAATTACAATTAATAATTTTTGATTCGATAATTATCACCAATATTTGAACTCCTAACAGAAAATTGCTATTTTTCTTTTTTTTTTCAAATTTCTTATACTGTGACCATTACAACCACACTAGTTATTCCACTATTTATTATTGTAAATACAAAAATCATTTTAGTTAAAAGCAAGAATGCTAGTGTATTTTGGGTTGCATATGGTTTATATTAGACCAAATTGAAACTGGTATAATCTGTATATTAATAACTTTGCGAATTCAAATTAATTGCACGAAATCCGTTAATATTAATATAAAGAATATACCGTCCTTATGATGATTTAGAGTTTCATTTATTGGATGTGATCGTTTAACAATAAACTTGAAAAAAAAACCTGACTTCCAACCAAGGCAGATACCATTGGTGTCACTATCAAATGACAAAAAAATTTGGATAAATCTCAATCATTTACTACATAAATGAATTAGACGTTTTTTAAATGTAAGTGTATAATATTCATTCTTTAAAATAAAACTTACTCAAATGTGTATGCTGCAATAGTGACTGATTTGATTGCACAGCAGGAAACAGCTCTCGATTTACAGCACTGCTGTGAGCCACAGGCGACTGAAACCGGTCTGTGGCTGAAGGTCCAGGTGACTGCATTTGTCCTAAAATATTAATAGTAAAATTTCCAAATATTTTTAGCAAAAAAAAATATGTACTTGGCTCAGAATTAAGAATGTTCCTCAAAGTTGAATTCTCAGGATTTGGCTCATTTTGCAAATGACCAGGTAGAGCAGTCTCTTCGAATTTAGGTATTTCCTTTTCAGACAAAGCAATAGCTTCCCAAATTAGACTGCCTGACTTCCACACCAAAGAAGAAAGGATTGTTTCTTCAATCTAAATTTGATAAGCAATAAGCATAATCACAGTTTAATGCTAACAAAAATTCTATTGTAAATGATACCTCCTACTTAGCAAAAAAAATTACACACCATCTTAGATTTAGAATTTGTCAACATATTTGAAAATATGAAAATATTATTTTTCAAATCACATGACTGGTAAATTGTTTTTAAATCTTCAATAACTAACGTGTTGCTTAACGTGCACTTTACTTTACAATTTAGATTAGAGAATAAAAAATATGACAAATCAATATTTCTTAGCAAACTGTGTTCACAAATCATAGCTTCTAATTTGTAGTTTTTTATGAGTTGAAAGCACACAGATACAGAATTTTAATGATTAATGATTACTATTCTACAGAGATCACATCTACTGCTGCTTAATTAATTCTAAGAATTAATAATTACTTTACTCACCATATTGAGATGCTTTATAGTGTCTCTAGAGAGCTTATCTTTTGATCGAATAATAAGTTCAATGACTTTAATGAAATTGTATGCTTGTATTTTTAAAGCCTCCAAAATCCATGGGAATTTTCTTCGACTATTATAAGAATAAATCACAATTTCTAAACAACATGCAAACATACACTCATAAAATACATCCTTTTCAACGATCGCCTGAAAATGCAATCTTTTGTAAAATTATTTCATCACGTCAAACGAAAACTCACAGAAATATCTGACTGTATTAAACGTTCATTCTGCAAAACGTTTTCAACAAATTTATAAAATAAAGTTATTGCCAGCTGCAGCCTTCTGTTGGTCACTTCCGACTGTTCAAGAGCATAGGCGGCGACGAACCTCTCTCCAAGTTTCGTAACTATTTCATTTATAGTCTCTGTAGGATTTCGCGCGCAAGACCTTGAAGAATAAATTTAACATGGCAATCATCTACTTTTTAAATAAATTACTCAAATAATTGCACTAAAGCTTCACTTGGGGCAGCTTGCCGGCCACTAAGCAGAGTATTAAGTCTTGAAATGCTTTCAGTTGCGGTGACTAAAGGCGTTGCATCTTGCGATTCTTTAGGACCAAGATATTTCCTTCCAGTAAGAGGAGTTAAGCATTCTTGACCAACAACCTGAAAGTATTTCTTCCAATAACTACACATTAAGATTATTAAAAATTACTACCATTTCTCTGGATAATTCTGGACTCGAACTGTCAGCTAAAAAAAAAAATTATTGTGTCTACAGCCTACTGCATGTATTTAAAATTACCAGCATCTTGACACTGTAGAGATGGAGTGAGAGTATTTTGATTCTGTTCTTTTTCCAACAATTTCCTTCTGTACTCAGCTGAAATATAACAGGTGTTTAATTCAAGGTCAAGACCATCTGCTCAGGTAAAGACTGGTCAGCTGTTTGGAACACCTGTCAGTCTTTTTAATCCTAGTAACATATGATTGTTTGACAGTTCATAAACTGAATCTCACCTAAAAATATCCTTTCATCAAAATCTCCTTTATTTAAGAAATTTGCCTCATAAGCGTTCGTGATCTTTTTAAAATTCATTTCAAAAACTGAAGCGTCAAAAACATCACTATAATCATCGTCTTTTCCCGACAGGACACCTTGGTCAAAAAGATTTTTGACTGACTTTTTAAACTGATATTCTTTAATATATTTCACGTCAGTAATCATGTCTGGGGTGCATAAGTGACTAACAATACAAGGGGCCTCTGCAGGCACTAGGTAGCTTGGATTTGACCAGTCAGAAGGAAGACCTGTGAAATTATATTAAATTCATTCAGAATTCAGAAGAGCCAACTCACCTTCAAAATCTGGGTTCAAAAGGTCCCTGCGATCAGCAAGTAGTGCATTTTTGAAAGCCCAATCACAAATTGCTATAAGTAAATGGCACAAAGTGACTAAATCGTTGCTGTAATTTGTATCTCCTCCCTTAATTGCAATAAAGAAAGTCCAGCAAAACTCAAATACTTTTAATGAAGTACAAGGCACAGGCCTAAAAAACACTCAATGAGTCACTTGAGGTGAAAATAATTCGACTATTATCACTTTTGCTTGCGATTTCTATGTTGCTTAGTTTGCTCTAAATCAAGTGGCTCTGGAGCTTTGAAAATTTTCAAGAACAATGGCTGATATTCTTTGAAAACGTTGTAGGCAACGGCGAAAGTCATTTCCAAGTATTCTATTCGCTTAGTGAACTCCTCTGGCAACTTTGCCATGTCCGACCATTTACGAATGTTGAAGAAAAATTGCGCCAAGCTGTGGTATACAACATTAAAAAGACTTCACTAGTTAGTGTATAGTTACCTCAGGTTGCAATGCCGCAAAAGACTCGTGAAGTTAACGCAGTTGCCTTGAAGGTGATTTTGTGCAACTGTTGGGGTAACAGATTTCCAACATGCCACATATATTGCACAACCTAACCAATGTAGAGGGTCACCCTTCAAAAGAGAAACAACTCTTCTATTAGATATTTAAAGTGGATATCAGTACACAAACCTCCAGTGTGTAATTCTTACTTATTGCTTGAAAACTGTCCCAAGCTTCATTAACTGTTTTCGATTCTAAATTTAACTTATTGCATAGTTCTGTGTAGGTATGGTGTAAATTAATTTCTGCGTCGCTGGATAACACCATCGTTTTAAAATTACATGAAGACACCACTTAAACTGGAAATAAATCAGTGGGTTATTTGCCACCATTGACTACTTGACAACGCCTACAAAAGGCGGGAATCCACACAAGAAAAGATTCTGCACCACACCAAATCACCATGAATTTAACGCAGCCGGTTCGACACAATTATCAGAGAAAGTTCGCACTGCTGAAAACCAAAAATATTTCGGTGTTTACGCGCGAATACATGCAACTTTTTTTTGGTCCTCCGAACGACACTACTTTTAACTGCGCATGAAGTTATCACATTATAACCTCAAAGAATTTGTGAATATTCTAACTGGGTAACGATATGTACCGATACCGCTTTGTTCACTTATCGTATTTGATTAATTACAAAAAACGCACAGAATTTTTAACCAACCCATAATTCATCTGGACACACAGACACATTACTGGTTCTGTTGGCGCCAAATTTTCCCGCCAAAATAGAGAATGGCGTAGAATAACAAAAGCAGGGATTTTCGTTTTAAATTTTTATTAGAGGCGGTTCATTTAAAAGCTATCTTTTTGTCAACAATTAAAAAAAAAGTGACCTGTTATACTACCAGCAATAACAGTGGCTTTGTCGACTTTTGAGAAAATTTAAGGTGTCGCCGAAACGATTGTGAATATAAATTAGAATTTGTTTTTTGTTTTTTTTTTTTACAAAATATGAAACATCATCTACAAAGTAAGATTGGGAAATAAAATGGGTAGTAAACACTTAATTTATTAAAAAAAAACTGAAGGCAAACCAGAACTGTGCAAAATTATTTTTAGTCAAAAAATTTTGGGGGGTTGTTTATCAGTTGAACAGCTTTTGTTGGAAGCGCATTTGAAAATGCGAACAGAAAATATAGCTCGAGCAGTAGCTTTAAGCGAAGATGGATGCAGTACACGATACATTGCTACTGTTTTGAATGTTCCCCGAAGTACCATCCAAGACGTAATCCAACGATATCGCCAAACTAGGGATGCACACGATGAATCGATGTTTCTGAAATATCATTGTTTTCGTTTCGATATTCAATGTTTTCGTATCGATGTTATGGTTTCGATACGAAATCGATGTTTTTTTTTTAAATATCGGGGTTTACTTACAAAATGTGAAAAATGGGACTTTTTGGAGCGTAGCTCCACCGGGATTTTTCTTCAATGTTTTACCTAAAGGCCGGATTTTTTTTTCTCGGGGAATACTCGAAAAATAGGGATTTTTTACGTTACGACTATATAAGCCCTGTCAAATATTTGACAGGAGGAAATTAAAAATTATTCAAATTTTCAATTGCTTTGTTTCTTAAGTGGTTTTGTGCTGTGTTTGTACTTAAAATGGCTCCACCGAAAAATGCTATTTGCAACATTAAAAAAAAAAAATAGTGATGGTACTGCAACATGTCGGTACTGTGTAAAAAAACTAAAAACATCTGGCAATACAACATTTAATGGGACTCATTAATCGTTTATATAAGACAATAAAAGCAAGTGAGAATGAATCCGCAAAATCCAAAGAACACACTCGTGCATCAGTTTCTTCTATAAAAAAATTTATGACAACGTCTCAGCACAGCACAAACTACAGCTACAGCCATTTTTAAATGTGATAACCCAAAACTAATCACGAATCAAAAATCCTCCATTTTATCGATTATTTTTATCGATATTTCGCTATTTTACTGTCATTGTGCAACGTACATTTATGAAGTACGCGGACACAAAAGAAAAATCGAAGAACATCGATAAAACCTCAATGTATCGATGTTTTTCATTCGATGTTTTAATGACATCGATGTTAGCTTTCCGATGTATCATTCGAGATCAACATCGATGTTTTACTTTTTTTGTGCATCCCTACACCAAACAAGTGAGTACACAAGAAGACCAGGATCAGGAAGACTATGCATCACAAATTGTTTTCCTGTGATAACAGAAATTAAGTTGGGCGTCCGGAATTTTTTGTCCACGAGTGTACTTACAACTAAGGCCTCACAGAAAAATTAACTAACTAATTAACTAAGAAGAAGAAGTAAAGAAAATAACATAAAAAATATGTATATATATTATTTTCTTATCTGTTGTTACTCACAAGTTATTGGCATTATCTGTTCGGTATTATTCAAAATATCTTACACTTATATCAATATAGTAAGAGATGATAAAACACGAAAATATAAAAAGAGCATTTTTGCATAAACTTCTGCCGTAACATGCCTCCCATATAAGGGAGTTGCAACCCCTCAAAGGAGGCTAACCCAATTGCCTTTTATTTATAAATAAATCCGAAACACTGTAAACTACAAAAATGAAATTTTGGTATTTTTTCGTATCATTTATTTTTTAAGCAATAATTATTTGACAAATCTTAACAAATAATCGAACTGTTAAAAAATTTGGTCTGTGAATTTACAAATGTCACACTTACTTGAAGGCAAAAAATCGTTTGACTTTTGTTTCATAGCTAGGTAGATAATATTCTAAATTAAATTTTAAAAAAGTGTTTCCAAAAAAAAAGAAGTAAAAGATACCCACTTTTAAGAAGGGCATTATTTTACTTACATTTTAACGTATTTACGTGACCAGTTAAAAAAAAAAGTTAACAAAAGAAAATAAGGGAGAACAACTATTCCCTATTATTAACATAATTCATCAAAATAAATATCTATATACCAAAATTTCGTTTTTATATGAAAGTATCCCAACTACCTGCTGTAAGGGGTAGTTAACTCTTCTGGAAGGTTATTTTATGGTATTTTATCGCATCTCAAAATATAGATATATGATTAAAAGACATCTGTATACTTATAAATGAAAATTTTTGAAAATCTGCTTTGCATAAAGTCCGTTCTGTTCTCATACGGATTACGAACTGATGGGGGTCTTCTTTAGTCAGTCGCACCAACCCCACTATAAACGAACAATGATATACTAGCACCATCACTCATCAGTGTTTGTCTACGAGATTTGTATGACACGTGTTTAAATTAAAGGATTTCGGCCAAAGGCAATAACGGTCGCGTTGTGATAAAACTGCAACGGCTTCATGAACGATTTATGGCCCTCGGACGTCTTCTTGTCCATGACTGCAGCTTCAGATAAATAAAAAATTTAATTAGATTTTCAGGTTGTGTCAAAATCAATAATGTGTATTTAACAATAATTTGCTCTGACGTAGTTCTTTCACATAAAGTTGTCTTGGGTCTGGGCACGAACTTTGTTTAAACCACATAAGTAGCAGGAACAATGTTCGGGACAGGCTGCATAACTTCTTGTATAAACCGTCGGAGCAACTTCAAAGCGCTCGCGTACAGGTACTCTCCATAAAATAACAATTTACGCAGGAGTGCATGGAGGGATTTCGGTCCGGTCCGGCTACAAAGGCGGTTTTAATGTGATTTTTCTCGAAGAATCGCCGGGAGAGAGAGAAAAAACCATTAAAACATAACAACTTATCCCCGGCAGTAGTGTTTTCTTGTGTTTGAGTATTGCGTAATTAAATTTCATACAGAACATTAATTAGAAATTTCAGCCGGAGGTTATGAGGTAAAAGTCGGGAATTGCCTTGTTTAGTGAGAGATAAAATAAATCTCTTCTGTGTTTGTGAGATTAAAAATTAAGATTCCATTAACTTTATGCGGATTCGTTTCTTCGCCGGATCGACGATACGAAAAGGACTGCGGGGAGAAATTTAAATAAAAATTAATAATTTTAACATTTTTTTGTCTTATCGATGCTCACAATGACAGACGGTTAATGGTTTGTCCGGAGGGGAAAGTACGTGCAGACGCGCTCACCACCGGCCGTCGCCATTGTTTTATCAATAAATTGAATGTCAATTCGCTTTTGCCGACTTTTTTAATTAATTTATTTTCGCTTCATGAACGATACGGTTCTGACGCCGCCTCCGTCACGATTTGTTTTGCTATCTTGCATTTTGCTAGAGACATGATGAACATTCAACCATACTATCACAGAGAATATACCAATGTTAAAAATTCTAATCTATCCTCCTAAAAAAACTACTAATAGAAAATCTGAAACAAAAAGACAAAACCACAAAAAACTAAAATTTTCCATAACCGAAACAATGAAATAAAAATGGTTTTATCTAATAATGAGTCAATTAAAAGTTTTTATCAAACTTTTATATTTAAAAAATTGTTTAGCATTGAGGGGCTACTAAATTCTTATTTTTCAATGTTTACTTTTTATTTATTCATTATGACATATTTTGAAAACAAGAATTTTAAATGTGTTTTATGAAAATGAAATCGTTACAAATAAATATTAAAAACAAATTTTATTTTGCACATTTTGAGATATATTATCATTTTGATGTATCTATAGATTCTTTACTTTCCAGAAATATTTCAGTTATAAACAATACCAAACACATAAAAAAAAGTTTTAGATTTTTCTCAAATCATGACGGTGAGCGTATAAATTTGTAGTATTGATATTAAAGTGCACAACAAATCATTGTGATTGGTCAAGTATTTTTCAAAATATCGTGGCCCAAAAAAACCCTATGTAACGAAGACTAATAAAATTTAAAAAATTACATGTTCATAAATTGTTATTTCCCTTCGGGGAAAATAAAAACATGAAGAATTTGCCTGAGAAGTTAATTTGTTTCATAATTTTAATAAAGACAGTAAAATTATAAAATAACGATGAAAGAGAGGGTATGAATGGATATTTCCACGTATTAAATTAGTTTTTTGCTAATCCGGTTGAACAAAGGCATTCCTACATTGTTTTCGATCAATTTATAAAATTAATTCGGTGGGTTTTTTGTTTATTCGAAACTATACACGCTCATGAAGCGTGAGCATAAAAGAGTCCATAAAATAATAAAATATTTAATTAATAACTTCGCTAATTGAAAACAACGGGGAAATAACGAAGCACGCTAAATCAAAATTGAAAATAATTGAAATAGTTTCTCATTCATTACAAGTAGATAGGTATTAAATTCTGACTCTGGAATTCTGCAATTTATCATTTTATACAGAGCAAATAATAATTAAGGATAATTTAATTAATATTTCTACGCCTCTCAGTGCCTAACCCATCTTAGTTCTCAATAGAAATGTGAAATTGTTGATTTTTTCCCGTAACTGATTAGGGTGAAAATATCCGAAACATCCCTTGCCAAGTACACACACTGTTACAACGTGAGAACACTCCTCGAGCACAGGGTTAAATTATACCGCTCAAGTATGTAGTCCTTGGTCTCGACATCAGCACCCGCTTCCACCCCAATCACGCCTGCTTCCTCGCTAACTCCGCACGCCAAGACGACGTATTTCTTAGCTCGTCCCGACGCACGCTTAATTTCGGTATGCCTTTAATTAATGAAATTAATTTACACAAGTTTCCGATAACACCCGGAGCCAGTGAGCGTCTCGTTTCCGGGGCCCACCTGGAAAAAATCCTGTTTGTCTTAACTGTAACCCGATCCATTTTTAATGGCCCCGAACATTTCCCGAGTAATGTGCAGCCGCGATGGGATCGACCATTTGCAAATCACGGATTAAGAGCAAACTTCCCAAGTTCGAATCCCGACGGTGTAATCTATCGGAGAGACCCTCGCAGCAGCGTCGCGGCGCCCATTAGCCGTCTCAACCAACCTCCGGGAGTGACCCTTAGATATTTCCAAGTCTTCCAGGGCATTTATCATCGAATTATAAGCGCCAAATCAAAATTTACTCAGTCCCATAAGCCCTAAATTATGCATTGCGATGCTAATGGCCAGAATCGAACTGTGGGGGAAGGCCCGATTTATTCGCGGAGACATCTTGCAGCAAATGCCACAAGCTTAATTCTTTTCCGATAGCGCGCGACCGCAGTATTAAAATAAAATTAACCTTGGGAGGCGGAAACGGAACGTCAAACACGCATTTTTCCGTTAAATTTCCTATTTTAAATGTTTAGGATGCATCTGTGACTGTCGGGGGAATCGGGAAATAAATTATTGAAGACGGGATTTCTATTTTAGATTTTATCGCTCATAACATCTCGGAAGTTGAGCGCGGGGCCACACACAAATATTTTCTACATCGTATCTGCCAAAACACGGAAAAACGGAGAGCTGCTTCAAAGTTTAGAACCGAATTAAGTCGAAACTGACGATTTATGGAACCTCAAGACTTATACCGCAGTTTTTCTCCAACAAACATCCCTCCAAATTTTTTAATTTTTCAAAGACAAAACGAAAATATAAAAAATAAAAATAATAATTTTCATGTTCCAATTAGGTATATAATAAAGAATTAAAACTTAATATTTTCCTCTAACCATAGCGGAATGTGGTAAAGAAAGAGTTGTCAGTATGTAATGGCAGTCATGGGTGTATAAAATAACCATTAGTAACATCCTAATTGAAGCTATATAGTCGTCTGGAGAATGGCGTTACTATTCACCAATGAGGCTACATACCTTCCATCAATTTAGATCGATCTTTTTTAATATTTAATTTTAATTTGGATATTTACACTATTTGATCTAATTTTTTTGTTATAATAAATAAGTTGGAATATTTTTAATTAATAAATACAATCTTAATACGCAAATGAACTATAAACAATGTAGAACAGGCATAATGGGCTAAGCATATTGTTCTTAATCAAAATGCATTGTATTAAATGTAATTTAATTTCGTTAGGAAATAATGGCAGCAAAAATTAAATCTATTTAATTTGAGAAAAAATATGAAATGATTTAAATGTGATGTACATTTGTATTATTTTACAAAAATATAGTATATAAAATATTAAATTATATAGTATTACTTGACTGAAAAGGTAGAATTTCATTATTTAATTGTTTCGAATATTTTTTTCTCGTTAAATGTCTTTAAGTTTTACCAGAACATTATTTCAATTAAACACTTTTGTGGATCAATTGGTTATTATATAAAATGACCCCCATTGTCCTGCTATTACTGCAAGAGTAGATATTTTTTTTTTAATTATTCAAAAATATTGGTTGTTACGATGAAGCTTCAAACTTTAGACCACATTCATAATTTTATTAGAATTAAAAATGTTTAAAAAATCTTTCCCCTGCCTAAAAATTTCAAACCAAGCTGAAATACTAGTGAGAAACAATGTTAGTTACGATAAAGATATAAACTAAAAAAACTTTAATATAAATAGCTTGAAAGAAATTACTACCATTGCACAAATAAAATGCATCTGTATTAACAGTAAATAACATCAAAGGGTTATTTTTTTTTAAAGAATGTTCACTAATCGTAGACGAAAAATAGATCAATTTATTTCTTTAGAATTTCCCCCATTCGTGTTTATACAAAAAATGTCATAATGGTACGTAAAAGTAAATAGAAAATTTACATATCTGAAGCAAAAAAAATCAGTATACTTTTTGAACAAAAAGTTGACTGTCACTATTTGGCAGATAAAAATCAGATTAAATTATACACAAGCGTGAAGTGCGTTAAATTGTTTATTAAAAATGTTTAAAAAACTACTAATATGTTGTTTGAAAGAAAATTGTATTTTAATTTATAACTCA
>QDEB01129926.1:17251-39068 GCA_004193795.1 Asbolus verrucosus | reverse complement strand
ATGATTATTATTACCGCTAGTTCATGATTTGAATTACTGTATTCCCCAGAATTTATTTGAGAATTGTAATCAATTTCATTTAAATTAAACTAACTCGCCACATGCTATTCTCTCTTGCCAATATTAAAAGTCAAAATTTGGGTGGAAAATTTTAACAAATAAATTGAAAAATGACAAAAATAAACACAGCACAAAAACAAATGTTTTGTTCTTTGCTTATTTTCAAAAACTTTCTGCAAAACTGTTTGATCAATATTACAGCAACAACATCTAGTTTCTTCTTGTAGCGCTTCTTAGTCATTAATTATTGTTTAAACACTTGGTCTTTCAAATATCCAAATATTGGTTCCAAAAGCTCTTGCCTATATCTTTTCTCCCTGTAGGTTTTTGGAAGAATATATTCCGAAATTTTGTGAATTCACATAGCAGGGCAGATGAAACCAGACCAGTTATTTTATAAAGATGCATATGCAGCTTTGTTTTAACGATTTTTTGGCATGTGTGTCAAAAGGTACTTCCGATTGTTGCGACAATTTTGTTAAAGATTTTTGTGGGTTATGCTTTAGTTGTTCTCTTAAATTCTCAACAACTTCCTCAGATGCCAGAGCCCTTCCAGTTGATTTTCTTTTATTTACACTTCCAGTCAGAACAAATCCGTTGATTGCATCTTATATGGGCCACCAAAGAGGTTTCCTAGATTTGAACATCGGAATATTTCGTAGGGCGATTCATTCTTACGGCCTGAAATATCCTATTCCATTATAGTATCCTATTCCAGCGAATAAACCATTTTCATTGTTGCTAAAGCAACAGTGTTTATGTTTGGATGTAATTAAAAGTTTACGTTTTACCACAATAACCAATGCCCTCTATGGAGAGGTGTTAAAAAGGCTCTTTTGCTGCCTTAACTAACTCAGAATATAGTAATTTATATTTTGAAAATTTATGAACAATGTAAACTATGCGAGACGTTAAATGTCAAATTTACATTCAGCACACGTCCAGCAACTGAAAGGCGGCAAATCTATATTTATATAACAAATATAGAACTATGATGTTAAAAACATTTGCAACATTTACATTTACCCTGTACAAGCAGTACAATTTGGTTCACATAGATAAATTCACATATAGAATTGAAATCGAGATATATATTCCGTTTACTTTCAATTTACGAAACTAACTAAAGTTACTATTTTGTGTTTTTACCATTTTTTTTATAACGTTCACACAATCAGAAAATGTTTGAATGTTTAAAGTAATATGAATAATTTGTCAATTATTGTCAATTTGAAATCAATTCTTGCAAAATGAATGAACCATTTAAAAGAAGATGTCTAAAACTAAACACAGAACAAGCATTTTCTTACTAAATCTTAATTATATTTTCATCAAAGTCTATTTAACAAGTATGACAAATTAAGAAACTAACCTCAAATTAACGTGCAACTAACCTTAAAAATTAAAACAGTAAAATGTAACACCAAAGTTACACAAGGGCAAAGTTGATAAGGAAAAGGCAGTATCACGACACAAAAGTTTCTAAACTCATCAGATCCAGTTTCGTATATTGAAACTGAACCAACAGTGTGTTCATAAAATGATAAAAAAATCCAAAGATGAATTTAAATATTATTTTTAATTCTCTACAACTTTTTCCATAACAGTTTCATTGGAAGGTGATTTTTCTGAAAGAACTTTTATAAAATACTTCTATAAAGACGAAAATTTACAATCTGAATACTTAAATATAGTATTCAAAAAAGTGTTGCTGAAAAACTATGCGACATTGTGTAATTTTACGAATCTAAATTAAGAAGGTTAAACTTATGTAGATACTAAAATTTAAAGCGTAAATTTTAAATTTACACCTCTATGTTAAAAATAAAAGCCGTAGAAATTTACTTACTCGTAAAGATCTTCCATTTTGCAAATGAAAATGAAAATAACAATTTGAATAAAAAACACCGAAGTCTGGTTAGACACCAATACACAAACTATAACTCTACACTAAAAAAATTCTTTTAACAACTTTTCTCTTAGCAACTTTTTAAATTCTGATAAAAAAATATAGCCATAAAAATGATGAAAAGAAGGCACACTTGCACTTATCGCTTTATCACTCCACGGTTTTAATGGCACCTGATCATTAGCAAACGGTATCACATGGAAGTATCACACTTAATTAAGTGTGAATAAGGTTAACTTTCGATATGTATCACGCTTTCCATAATTTATAAAAATCACAGCCAAAAACGGGCACACACGCTATTTAATATAAAAAAATTGTACAAAATATTAATTAAAAGATTCGACGACATCGAAAACCAAACTGTCAACTGTCAACACAAGTACTGCAGCTACAGATTGCGAAAAAGTGTGTCATTCAGCACCTTAGCCACAGACCACGGTCTCTGACTTAATAAGTTTCAAAAATATATATTTATGGCTTGATAAAAAAATTTAATGAATTTTCAGTAAATCAAATAAAAAAATCTCAACAGTTTCATTGATTATCCTAATAAACAGCTACTGAGAGTCCTTAGATTTCATTTATTTGATTTATATTGTCGACACAAAAATATTTTAAATTGTAAACCGTCATTGTTATAATAATAAAAAATTATGAAGTGTTGAATTTATTTTATGGAAACATGATGAAATTAGGAGCAAATTTTTATTTTTATTGAAACAACAATTAAATCCAAATTTAAAATTCAGACATATCTGAACATTTGATTTTATTCTGTGTCTCTAGTTTGTTTTGATATGGGGATTTATTGATGGATGAGAGGTTATGTTATGTTTCTTTGACCGCGCAGTTTATGGACATTTCGATCACAAAATTTATAACATTTTTTTTTCATTTTAAATCATGCTGTCGAGTAAGAACTATTATTGAGTTAAAATTTTGTTGTTGAGTGGATTATTATTAGTGCGGTGTTTATGAACTGAATTATTTTATGCAAAGGTAGTTCCTGAGGCCCGCAAAGAAGCATACAAGTAAGTCAGTATAAACGGTTACTAAATACCATAATTAAATTTAGTCGAATAATTAAATTAAATTAAGTAATTATTGGGTGTAATTATTATTCACTGTGCAGTCATCTTGACCAATATCCATTTTAACAAATGCATTGTGTACATTCAGAATGTTAACATAATTTTGAAAAACAACACTTTAGGAATTATCATGGATATGTAAAATGTTTATAACAATGTTACCTTTTTCTGGATAATGTAGGATTAAAACTGATGTAACTTGACAATACCTAGGTAAAAAATCACTTGTAAAATGATAGCCCATGTTTAACTTGTTACAGGATTTGGTCTCTCGTTGAGGATGATTAGATGTTGAAGTCATTAAAAACTATTACAATTTGTTGTTCATACATAAACTATGGATTTAGATCCTAGAAATGTTTTAAATTTATTGCATGAGTATCTAGGGGATGAAAACACAGGCCCACAAGAGTGTCACCAGTTGTTAACCAATTTAAATGATGTTTTAATACAGGAACAACTGAACTTGTCTTATTTAGGTATTTTAATTAATTAATAATTGAATGACTTACTTAAAAATACATTGTTTTTTTTTAGATTTGTGTTTGAAACACATGTTCAACCAGTCAAATGGCCTGCTCAATTTCGTTACAAACATTGTAAATAAAAAATCATTTAAATCATCTGTGATCACTGTACTGGAGATCATTTATACTTTGATCAATAATTTTCCTGTAAAATTAGAAAAACATGTCATTACAGCACACGAAATTTGTCTGAAAGTAATTAAATCGTCGCTAACGACTTCAGATGAAAAAGTTAAATCACTAGAAGTCCTCAGTCTTAGTTTTGAAAAAATCGACAAATGTTTGGAAAATCCTGATCATTACAATGAAATTTATAATAATTTGCGAACAAGCATTACAATTAAAAAAAGCGATTCAGGTAATTATGAAAAATGGAAAACATTTCTGGACTAAATAATAGATTTTGATTATAGTACAGGAGAAAGTGTTTAAAGCATTAGGGACGTTTGCGAAACATTTTCAGTATTTGGTTAAAGATCCTGAAAATCTAAGAATTTTATTTTTGTCTCAACTAGAAATACAAATGATCCAGAAAGAATTTTCGTATAAAGTCGTATCCGGTCTTTTCAGTGGATTAGATCAATTATGTGAAAATTACCCTTTTGATTTAAATGCAAAAGAAGATAAAGTGATTATAGGCAAACTCTACAGATACGTTGATAAGATGGCAGTTCCAGCAGCCACAATTAAAGTAGCAAACAGAGGTAGTAATATAAAAAAAAGTAATTCGTTAAATAATTCATTATTTATTTTAGCTGCTTTAACGTTTCTAGCAAACAATATTTCTTTATTTGTGAATTTAATGACAGAAAAGTTCAGACAATGGCATGAAACTTTACTAAAATGGTTAACTTACGGTCCAGATGATCAGAAAGTTGGTGTTTTGGTGGTCGGAGCATTTTATCAAGGATTAGGGGAATTTTTGCTAAATGATGTTGATCGTAAATATAGGAATATTACTTTGGTTAGTGTATGGTTTTGTAAATATAGTTTGTAATACTCAAATGTTTTAGTATTTTGTGGAGTACTTTCAAAGAATTTTGAAGGATAAAGTCTCAAATCATGAAAAAAGACTTTGTCTTCTCGGTCTTTCTTCATTTTCAGCAGCATTCTATGTACAATTGAGTGAAGAAGAAATGAAAGATATACATGTTTTAATAATGCATACTTTTGAAGAAACTTATGTGTTTAATCAAGAACATTCTAGCGACGCTCTGGAATATTTGCCAAATTATACACAAACCGTAGCAAAATTTATCCATTTGAAAAAAATCACTAATAACGAGCTTTTCTGTTTACAAAAAGGCGTCATCCTGATGATAAAAACATTTCCTCAACTATCCTATTCTTACCACGGTGCTGTTGTTGATGCTCTAGTATCTACATTTCATTGTTTGTCAAGTAATGACGAAAATATTTTTAATAGTTTTGTTGAGAACACTATCTACCAAGGAGTGGTTTGGTCGTGTTCTCACCAACACATATCTGAGGCGGAAATTTTGGAAGGAAATTCAGAGAAGGTTATCACAGTTAAAAATTATTTAAATTTGTGGAAGCAATTGTTAAGAATTTCTCCAGTTCGAAAATATGATAAATGCGGAATTTTTCTGTACGATCGGAAGTATATTTTAACCAAAGTCATTGATAAATTAGTGAGAACAATGCTTATATTAATAAACAAGCTGAATGTGTCTGTTGTATTAACAGAAACGAATGCGCCTGTAACAGATATAGAGTCTGCTTATAAAGTGTCCGAAAGTAATGATTTTGCAATATTTTTGAACGTCGTGGACTTTTACCAAGAAGTTTTTACCGAAATTGAACCAACGTTACTGAAGAAATGTATTTGTAAATTAATACACCATCTTCTTGCAAAATGTGTTAAATATCCATTGATAAGTGGTTTTTATAAATTACTTTCATTTTGTCTGAAAACATGTAACAAACTGAACTATTTTGAAGAAACAAATATAAATTCAATCCAAGATGTACAGACATGTTACCAATCATTAACTAAGTTTATAGAGATTATTCTAAACAAAACAAAACAATTCAAAGGCGACTTATTGATTGCTTGCCTCCAAGTGCTTTTGGAATATCCGACTTTGATAATCAGAAGAATGTTATCCGCTTGCGTTCCGTCATTCAGAACAATTTTTCAAGTTGGTAGAAGTTACATAAAATTAGCAGATATGGCCATAGATACGTTAGAGTATTGGCAACAAGAAATCGCAGCCGAAGAAATGGAACCGTTTTTGGCCCAAATCATACCATTGCTCGACTCCTATTTACAAAGCAAATCTTTCGGAGGACTTTCTCAAATAAATTTGGCGGAAAATAGACGAAAGACGTCGCAAGCGTTGAAAAGGCGCAAAGTGTTGGTTGAAATTGAACCCGAACTGATCAAACTTCAAAAAAGAATGCTGCATTTTATTGGACAGCAGAGCAGTTCTTTGTTACAAACGTTTGTAACTTCTGAAAGTCACATCGATTTGGCTGTGTGGGGAGATCAACATCACTTAAAAGTCACATTGCCGTACGAAGATATTAAACTGGATATCTACTTGGACAAAGTTTTGCCGAGGATTATAAATCTGGCTCTGAACAGTACTGATCGGAAAACTCGAGTAATTGCTTGCGAATTGTTGCAAGCTATTATCATGGTTTTTCTCGGCACTAGTAAGTATTTAACACTAAATAGTATTTTCTTCAACTTGTGATTGTATTTTTACAAATATTGAAATGTTTCCTACTTGAATATGGTTGAATGAAGACAGATTTAAATAAAAAGAAATAAAACAGAAAGTAGTTAAAAGACTCACTCTATTTTTGTATTTCTCTATTCTGTTTTTGTTAAAGAAAAGAAAAATTGTTTTTAAAATCACTCATGAATTGGCGCTTTTTAGTTACCAAACATCCTGTATGCATTTCTTACTTTATTAATAACTGAGATGTCTGCAGGCTGATGGAAAATGCTTAAGATGAGTCCATAAGAATATTTAAATATTAATTTTTAAATAAATTTTTAGCTAAACAGATGACACTGTCTACTTTATCGGATTTGAACGAGTTATTGAAGCATGTAGCTTTTCCATTATTGAAACTTGGATGCGATTTAGATCAAGTTGTTGAACAACTTTTTAGACCATTGTTCTTCCAGCTTATTCACTGGTATACTCATGCAACTCAACGTCGTAGTGACCATAGTGCCATAATTATCGAAGCCGTTATGGTAATTGTTATTCATATTTTCCTTTTTGTTATTTATGATTACTTGTTAAATAGGAAGGCATAACGCATCCGACTGATACGGCGTTAAGGGATTTTTCCGGAAAATGCGTAAATGAATTTGTTAAGTGGACGATCAAACAAACAGATGAAAGCAATTTAGCTCAGGATCCTCTTCACATTAAAGTCCTGCTCAAAAAAATGAGGTTCTATAGCGTACACCCGGATCCATTTAAAAAATTGGGTGCTGCACTCATTTTCAACAACATATACAGAGAAGTTAGAGAGGAACTTCCGCTTTTGAGTATGTTTTGGATAGAGTTCCTTCACGTGTTCATAAAGAGCCTTTCACTCTACGAAAGCGATGCAGATGACGAAAATTGCGTGATACAAATCAATAATGCTTTGACCCACATCGAAAGAGGGTTTGTTGAGAAGTCTAATTTGTTCAATAAAAGCGATCGCAATAGAAGAGTACCGATTGATATAAAAGGTGATCTGTTGGAAGATGTTTGCGTTTGGGTACTTGCTCAAACTGGCTCGGAAAGTCCGTATTGCAGAGAAAAATGTATGGAACTTTTTTGTAACATCACACCTTATACTAAAGGATATAAGGATTTACAAAATTTTATTACTAAAAAAGTCAACAAGAACACCGTTTGGATAAAAGACACATACGAATTATTTTTAATACANNTTTTGAGCGATACAATCGTCAATGCGATTCGGTATTTTATAGAAAAAATTTCCGCAGTCTCATTAGATGGGGCATTGGCTCTTATTAATCCTAAACAGTGGATATTCACCACTTTCGAAAAGCATAATTTTGACAAACAAAAATCGCAAGCAGTGCGAAAAATGTTACATCTTTTTAATGTTCTCCTGAATGATGATCACTTTTCCGATCATGTGACTGTATTTTATACGTCAGATTTGTGGAATCTTTTGTTGAATATTATTTTTAACAGACACATTTTGGGTTTTGAATCTTTCATCCATTATGAGGACGACAGTGAGTTAATAGAGTCACTAGAAAGTTTCATGAAAAACTTACCTGAAGACAAGATCATTGAACTCGCCAAGGTTTTAGATGATTATGTTACAAGTAATTTCTTCACTGATGTCGATTTTAAAAGTAATGTCGAATTGAAGCACAGAAATATTATAAAAGGATTAACCGTTCTGCAGTCTTTTAACTTGAGTCAGTTGAATTCTGAGCGCTTTACTAAAGGAATAATTTCTGCTTTATTAAATAAACTGATCAGTGGTGCAGATAATGAATTGATTTATGCAGACGATTTACAGGATACGACATTAAATTATTGCCTTTCCATTTTTGATTTTGCGCTTTCCAATGGAAATGAATTGAAAAGTTTAATCGAGTTTCTATATAAACCTTACCAAGTTCAGACTTTAGATAATAACCAACCAGTCCATTTTGGTTCTTACATATTTACCGTGTTTGAAGAATCAGTATTAGATAAAATAATCGAAAATTTTGAGGTATTTTTGAATTTTGGAACAAATCGAAATAATTCGTTAGGTCACACTGTGGAACTAATTATTCATGTTTTAAATTACATGGTTAATAGAAGACAGCTTAGGAAATATTACGAAAGTGTTGTTAAGAATTTATTAGATAATTGGGCCATCTTTGAGAAACACTTTAATGAAAATTTCGTTAACACCGAAATGGGAATTGGTTTTGTTCAGCGTCTGTTTCCGATTATGAAAATGTGTAAAATAAAACATGAAAATTTGAAGAAGTGGTTGATTAGTTTGTTAACTTACGAACAAAATTTATCTTGGAAAAATGAACTCGATTTGAAAATCTCAATTTTTTATTTATTAGTGGACATTATGGATGTGGAAGATGATGAAAATGTGGATTTCCGGTTAGTATGGACACATACAAATTAAGTTTTTGCGACACTAAACATTTTTTAGGTCAAATTTGTTACATATGAAAAATAAATTCTTTTCGAATACTTCATCATTACCGTTAGAAATAAAGATAACATCTGTAGATAAATTATTCTGCACAACACCCAAGATAAGAACCCCAGAACTACTTAAGTTTGTTCTTGATATCTATGCTAGAATTCCAACAGAGAAGAGTAATACCGACGCGAAAAATTTGTTAAAAGAGTACATATTAAAAAATAACGAAGATATACAAGAAAAGTCACTATCAAAAATTTATGAATTGTGTCACAATAAAGACATTGATGATATTCAACGATACAAACTGATCACCAATATTGTTTCATTGTTTCAATATTGCAACACTTCTGTGTTTGAAACATTTTTTATTGCAAACATTTCAAAGATGTTTTCCACATTAAAAGAATCTGTTAATCAGACTAATTTGATCGAAAAAATTCTACAGTTGATTTTGCTTGAGATTTTGTTTCTAAGATGTCCCATCAGCAGTACAGACACTGAAATATCTCCGATAAGTGAAGCTGCTTTACCGAAAAATGCAAACAACAAAACATTCATTTTACATTTATTGAAATTCACTTTAGACGCTTTTAAAGATTCGCCAGAAATTTCAAGCTGTTTTGAAGAATTGTTTCGTTTATACAAATGCCACGCTTATAACACTATGGTTTCTATCGTTAGTAATTCTTTGAAAGATGCCAATTTTTATACGAAATTATTCGTTCGTCAAGAAAACAACAAAGACATCTTGTGGGCAAGTCTCATAGATACGAAAAAATCATACGTTTTTGAAACGGATTTTGATACCATTCCCAAGCGTAAAAAAATTCTCGTTAATATCAGAGATGAAGTTAGAGCACGTCGAAAACTTGAAGACAGTCAGTTGCAGACGGTAAAATATATAGAATCAATGCGTGTGTACAATAGCTCCTTGTGTGAAGATTTGACGAAATTTGACTTCACTAATACCATCGTACGTAATCAGTCAGACGATCTGCAAGATGGAAACAAAACCCACGTTCAAAGTGAAATTGAACTTGACTGTACTGACGTAAATACTCATGAGTGTATGGCTAATGTTTGTGGACTAATTGACCACATCGTTAGAACAGGAATTATTGAGTTACCCGATAGGGACGATGATGATTACACTTTACCTGTTTGGATGAAAGGTAGAGTGTTAAAATCATCTGTAATTATGCGTAATAATTGTCTACTTACAGGAATTAGAAGTTTACTTCTTAGTGAAGAAACACATGAAAATGTCAAAATATTTTGGGTGAAAGTTATCGATAACACTATGCACATTTTTAAACATTTTGCAAAATGGTTTTTCGAACCTCTTTTGAAGTTTGTTGTCGATAAATGTGCGGGAACATCTATTAACTATTTCATAACTGATGTGGTTGGTATAACAACCGCATCATTAAAATTTCATTAAAAAGAATTGTTTCTGTAGATATCAATTTTGGCATCATGGTCTACTGATGTTATTCCAAGGGAAGATTCAGAGGTTCAGTTAGCATCAGAATTATTAATATTTTTTATTAGTCAACTTAATAATGAAAGACAAGACATGTTTAAATACCACTTAGAATTGATAAGATTATTAGTTGAAGCATGGAAGACATCGCTAAAAATTCCACATGACTTGATCTATTCAAAACTAAACGTCGACGTCACTTCCAGAAAAGTAGAAGTAGGAATTCACGTGTCTTCGATTCTTTTGGCCAATAATATTGCGCCATGGGAAAGTAACAACATTCAAGAATTTTGTAAACCTCTGTTTAACATTGTTATGAGGAACAAGTACAGATCAGCTTACAAACCATGCTCTGAAACAATAGGTCTTTTGTTACGTTTTTTAGAAGGTCATCAATATTTTACGAAAATCTTCGGTAATGTACATTTGTTATTGAAAAAGATTGAAGAACTAGACAAATACGCACACATCTTAGAAGCACTGGTTATACATTATCCTCCAGTGGCAGATGAATTTAATTTGAACAGGCTATTGAGTAAGATTCATGCGGTTCCGAAGGATTTGAAAGTGATTTATTTGAAAATAATTTTAAACAGAAGTGATGTAATGAGCACAATCAGCGATTTTAAGACTGAAAAATGGGATTCTTATGTAGAAAATGATAATTTAGAAGTTCAGTTGTTGTCATTAGAAATGATTTACAAATGCTTAAATGCGCTCATAGAGTCTGATCAGTTTAAATCTTTAATTAAATCAGTATGCAAACATGTTTCAAATCCGAATGTTTTGTGTAGGGATCGCATGTATGATATTGCAATAATTATATCTAAAAATGAAACTGCCGAAGAAGATAATAAATATGAAGAAGTTTACGATTCGTGTAAATCGGTGCTTATACAGGGGGTGATTGATAATGATGCTGAAATTCGAGAAAAAGTCTTAAATTTTTGGCAGACTAGTGCCAACTTACCCGAGCAAATATCCAAACGGTTTTCCCATATTTTAACCAACTTTTACAAAACGAACACCGAAAATGATTTTCTTGGATACAGTTCATATCTTTTATTGGATGTAATAAAAAATAAGGAAGAATATAACAATGTGCTGTTCGAACATCCGTTGGAAGATTGCGATTTTGAAGATTATCATCTCGAAACGAATTGGCGAGTTCGCCATATGTCTGTAGTTCCGCTCTTTGCAGAAACTCTGCAGACTTTCAGTGAAGATCCCGAATTTGTCAGTAGGACCAATTTGAACAAACTCAGACAGACTCAAGCGTCGCTCGAATTTGAACCGACTCAAAGTGTCAGAATGAAACAGTTTACTCAATATACAGCGAGCGAAAGCAGTCTTTTTATAAAATCCGAAGAAGACACCTCTTTTGTCAATCCAAATCTGGTATCAATGTCGTATAAGTACAGGGTTCCAAAGCGGCGTTTTCTTAGAGATAAATCAAAAATTCACAAATATTTTGCCCAACAAGAAGTTAAGAAGTCGGTGAAGAAAATTGAGCATCGAAAAGATTTGGCCAAAGAACGAGAAAACAAAGTTACTATTTACCGAAACTACAGAAAAGGGGACTTACCTGATGTACAAATCGCACTGCAGGCGATTTTGGAACCTTTGCAAGTTCTCACTTTGGTAAGTAGTTGCATTTCGTTTTGAATATTGTACTTACACTTTTTTTAGCATGATAGCGAGTTGTCTAAAATTTTATATTTAGAGATCTACAAAAGCATCTTGAGTAAAATGGGCAGCGATCGTGATTTCATGGGGCAGATTGCTTCCAGCATAAAATTTATTTTTGACAATTCAGTTCAATTCAACAGAAACCTATTTCGTGCATTGTTAGATGCCCTTATGTTAAGTAAAAATTCAATAATAATTCAACCCGATTTGATAGCAAGTGTGAGTCAATCCAGTGGACTAACAACATTAGGTGTATTACTTTTGGAAGAATATTTAATCTCCTATGATGACGATCCAGTTGATTCAAAAAGAACCAAAGGTTATCAAGTAAAAACCGAAATAAGCTATTGGGTAAAATTGGCAGAGTAAGATGGGAATATAATGCATAATATATTAAAAAATTAAATTTACTTATCTAGATTATACAAAGAGATGGACGAATGGGATGTGGTGAAATCAATATTCTTGGAAAAAATGGACTGTCGCGAAAGCGTCAAAGAAGCTCTTTTGGCCGAATCAGAAAAACAGTGGAGAGATGCACAGAATTTGTACAAAAATTTAATAGAAACCGACGAAACTCTTGAGAGGAAAGATTTCTATTACGAGTCGTATTTTAAATGTTTTGCGCATTTAGGAGAATGGGATAATTTAGTAAAATCAATCGACATTGTTGCATCTAACTCTGAAAATGGTTCATGGGATGACTTGTGGGATCACAATTGGAATCAGCAAAAATTACTGCCTTGGTACATAAACGGCCAATTAAAAAACGCTTTATTTAATCGAAACGTTCCGAATCAATTTTTTGTGGATTTGAATAGAAGTTTAAACTCAGAAAATGCCGAGTATTTACAAAACCATTTTTCCGAAGAACTCGCCATGTTATGGATTTTTAAAAGAGAACCGGATGAGGCTGAGCAATATCTAAACACCTACATCAACAACTTTTTGAATTATTGGCAACTGTTGGATCCTCTTTACACGAAGCTTCGTTTTAATAAACTCATGAAATTACGTAATGTTGTTGATATTAATAAATTCATGGATGTAATACAACATTTTAACGTCGATAGTCACATAAAAATAAGAGACTTGATTAATTATTGGAATAGGACAGCCAATGAAAGTTTGCCTTCTATTTTATTATGTGAAGAAAAAGTCCTATACAGGAGACAGTTTGTGAATTTATTGACAAAGAAAATCGAATCATATGAAGAAAACGATTTACAGGATCTCATTAGTGAGTTAAATGAAGTAAAGTTTAAACAAGATGAATGTCTCATAAACACAGGAATCGAACAAAACAATTTTTATATGACTAAAAAATATCTAACACCATACAATAATAAAAATATATTAAAGCTTAAGCTTTCTTTAAGTAAAGTTGCGATTATTAAGTCTAGAATGTTGAATCGTTCTGATAAACAGTTGGAATTGTTGCTAGAAGCATCCAGAATTCTCGGTACTGTTCATGATTATTAATTTATTTTACTAAATAAAATTTTACATTATTTTAGCGCCAATATTCGAGTCAGGTGATCAACGTTTGAAGATTCTAGCAAGTGTCCAACTGTTCACTAATCTTGAACAGATTTCTTCTCTTTTACGTGAAGACGACGAATTATTCCACAATAAAAGATCGGACATTGTGAAACTCATTGACAATAATTCGATATCTTCTTCAAAAGACGTCGTAGAACATGGAGTGCAAAAATTAAAATTATTTTTGAATAATTATGAAAATGAATTACACGCCAAAATGGAATGTGAACTCCAAAATGACTTGAAAGAATGTGAAATTGTGGCTAATGCTTATGTTAAATTAGCTTATTTTGCAAAGGCGCAAGGGAAGGAATGTTTCACAGATTTTATGTTTTTCGTTTTGAGAGCCATGAAATTTAATTCTTCAGAAGGAAGACAGCTGTTTCCGTGCATTTTAATGGAACAAGATTTCACTGAACAAAATAAGGCTTTGTTTATTGAAGAGGCAAGTGATCTTACAAAAAATGTCTCTATGTAACATGAAATTTTTAGACCGGAAAAATACCTCTGTGGATGTTTTTGGGTTGGATTCCTCAACTACTTGTAAACATTGATTCTTCCAAAGTGTCTGCTGTAGCACCAGTAGTGCTGAAGATTGCAGAGACTTACCCTCAGGCTATTATGTACGCCTACAGACTGAGTAAAGAAAATTACACCTTCAAGAACAACTCACATATAAATGATGCGAAAACGTTGATTGCAAAGTGAGTATAGTTGCTCAGTCACGAAAATTTTATCTTGTACGTTTGTAGACTGGATGAACTTCTACTGAATGATGAAGGAATCGATAAATTTTTAAAAGCTTTGTCATTCATTGGAGTACCAGCAGCTATACTACTATATTATGTAAGGAAAATGATTAAAACTTGTCAAGCTAACGATTCTGAAGGTGCTAAAATCATCCAAGAAAATATTTTGAGTGAAGTTTTTGACTCTAAACCGGATTCTCGTGACGTGAAAGCTATGCAAGGGAATATGTTCAAAAAGACTGAAAAATACAAAAAAGACATCCAGAATCTAACAAGTGAGTTTTTCGCACCATGTATGTTCTGTTTCACAATTGATTTTAAGGATCCAAAAATGCTGATAAAGTTAAGAGTTTGAAGAAAATTGATGGCGATTTGGTGAAAATTTTGAGAGATCCGAATGAAGCTAAAAAAAATTCTCGTTTGCTTAAAGATTATTGTCCTTGGTTGGCGAATTTTTCCGCAAATAAAATAAATGTAGAATTGGAAATACCTGGGCAATACAACGGTAAACGAATGCCTCTTACGCAACATCACATCAAAATTTCCGGCTTTTGCCCAAGTGTAATGCTTCATGCTTTGTAAGTCTAGTATTCACTGTAAGATGCTCTTTTATGCAGGTTAGCGTGATGAGTTCTTTAAGAAAACCCATAAAAATCACCATTTTGGGTAACGACACTAAAGAATATCCGTTTCTTGTAAAATTCGGCGAAGATGTCAGACAAGATCAAAGAATTCAACAACTTTTTTCGTTGATGAATAATATATTTGAAAATGACAAAACCTTGAATGAACGTGAATTTTCAATACTAACTTATGAAGTAATATTAGTTATTACAAAAATGAAAATCGGAATAAAAATTGCATTGTAGGTTGTGCCATTAACAACAAATTTAGGTATAATACAGTGGATTGATAACACAACTTCTTTGCAAGATTTCGTCAAAAGGTCTCTGAAAGATGCAAAATCTTTAAAGAGTTTTGATTCGGTATATGATGTTTATCAAAAGTGGATATATAAATCGACGAACATACAAATAGATGCTTATGGACTTGCAGCAGTAAATTATTCCAGAGATAAAACAATTCCAAAATTTCGATCAATGGTGAGCTTAATTCAGTGGGACATTTTAAGGTTGGAATCAGCGAGGTAGTAGCGACGATGTAAGTAAACCTAAAATGTTTCTAGGTTAGCATTTTTGAAATTAAGTGCCAACACAGAGGGTTTTTCCGCTTTGCGCAATAATTTCATCAAAAGTTACGCGATTATGTGCGTCAGCCATTGGATCCTCGGTGTTGGCGACAGACATCTCAGCAACTCTTTGATATGTTTAAAAAACGGAAAAGTCCTGGGAATCGATTTCGGGCATGCATTTGGCACAGCCACGCAAATTTTGCCGGTGCCAGAATTGGTACCATTCCGTTTAACGCCACACATTGTCAGTTTAATGGAACCTCTCGGGGAAAGGGGGCTATTCAGAGAAACAATGGTGCATTGTTTGAGATCTCTGAGACTGAATACAGGTTCTTTGCTGGCCACAATGAATGTTTTTATCGAAGAACCGTCTCTTGATTGGCTGGAACACGCTTCAAAGTTTGGAGACGCAGATCCTTTAAACTGTGAATGGTATCCCGCCCAAAAAGTTGCTCAAGCCAAAAGAAAGCTAGAGGGAGCAAACTCCACCACTATCATGTGCGAGGATTTGACCGCAGGACATCAGCGGAACCAACGATATTTGAAGGCCTATCACAGTTTGGTAAAAGGAGTGCCAGAGCATGACATCAGAGCGAGAAAAGAAGGTGATAATTTATCAGTCGAAGATCAAGTTGATTGTTTGATAGATCACGCTACTGATTATAATTTGTTAGGAAGAATGTTCGAAGGCTGGGCTCCATGGGTCTGATTTCAATAATTGTTCAATGATCGTTTTTAAATGTTCGTCACTAGTTTATTCTAATACATTTATTTTTACAAAACTACGTTGTTTATATTTGCATCATATTTTACGTCATCGTGAATTTCTTGTAATACTTTATAAATCCATTCCACATAGATGCCAACTTTTGTGAACACCGTATAGTAATTGGGATCGCAAAATGAGGTTCCTGGGCGTCGTGGACTAATACTAACAATTCCTTGGAGGGTCAGTTTGTTGGGATTTTTTTCCACAGGGAATACAAGACCTCCGCCACTGTCCCCGTTGCAAACACCAGTACCTTTAAAACACATGAAGGAATTTTCTGGAAAAATTGCGCCAGATATTACCATTTCTCCAGCCTGCACAAAACGATGTGAAAGTGATGTATTTTTTGAAATCTTTTTTCTGTTGTTTTATACACTCTGTGTCGTCTACAACCGGCAAGTAAGTAGCCCTCAGTTGTTCACTAGAAGTATCATTTTCGGTTACTCCCATTCCCGCGATCAGCCCCAGATTGTTTTTGGTTAAATGATCAGTAATGTCGTCCAGCTCCCAATCTATGCACGCAGGTCTGATTACAGGTGAAAATTCTGCAGGGTTGCTCAAGACTAAAATAGCGATATCCGACCCGTAATTCCCAACGAGATCTTGATAGAGTGGTTGTCGGATTATTTTGGAAATATTTCGGATTTGGACGTAGTCTTCCAGTTTGTGGTAATCACTGTAATGTTTTCCTAAAGCAACTTGGAGCAATTCCTTTTTCATTTCCCACGTGCAATGTGCGGCTGTTCCACATTGAGAAGAAATAATTTTAATTTCGATTCGGCTTATAAAAATTACCTGTCAAGACAATTTTTTCGGTTATAAGAGTGCCTCCACAAGTAAAGGACCAATTCCCCTCCTCCAACGCAAATAGCACAGCATGCCAAGGAAATTTACCTCGTTCGGATATCCAGCCTTTCACCACCAAAGGAGCAGCTTCTAGTTCGGCATTACCACAATCTAAAAAGTGAAAATTTTGTATTTTTTGATATTGAGAATTTTAACATTGACCTGGAATGCATCCCAAAAGCTCTCTGTTCCAAGTACCATCCGACTGACAAGTCATCTGTTTATTATGCCTATGTGTAGCACTTGCTGGTATATAGTAAGGTTTACATTCATAACGAACTATTGCTCCTGGGGGGAATGGTACATTACAAGGAATTACTCCTTTATTTGGACCTGAAGGAATTTCACAGTGAGCATTGATTCTTGTAGACGTTACCGGAGGACAGCGTACTTTTTTGTTGACTGCAAGTTGAAATTAGTAATTTACATAAAAATAAAAGAGAAATAAGTACTTTTGTCATCACATCCTTTCTCAATGCAGTTCAAGTTTGTACACAACTGTTCAGATTCGTCTGACCCATCAATGCAGTCCTTGTGTCCATCGCACCTTTGACTTAAGTAAATACAGCCCCCAACTTTACATCTATGGGTGTTAGAAGGGCATATAGCGATTTTTTCACAAACATCTTCCTCATCTGAATTATCCTTACAATCTTTCTTGCTGTCGCAGATTTGTTTAAGAGAAATGCATTCGCCAGAAGCGCATTTGTATTCGTTTTCGCTAAAAATTGTACACTGAGGTTCAAAAAAAATCAATTCTAGTTGTATACTCGCAGCTTCCAGATTTTCTGCCGCATTGGTTTTCGTCAGAAGCGTCCGCACAGTGAGCGACTCCGTCACATTTTAAGTTCTTGGAAATGCAGGCTCCGTAGTGGCAGCGGAATTTATCCGGAGGGCATCTAATGTCCGATTATGGCAAAATAATTGTTAGATTTGGAATGGTACTTACACAGTGCGATAACATAATTTTTTAAATTCGTCAGATCCATCAGGACAGTTCTTTATTCCATCGCAAATTTTCCCTAAACTTATGGCGTGCCCGTCGGTGCAGATAAAATTGGTTACGTTTTGGGTGGTGGAGTGGCGAATAAAAATTGTTGCTAAAAGCACAGAGCTGAGAACTTTCATTTTGAATCGAAAATTGTTAATTTTAGAAATATCCCCTATTTATATATAAAATAAAAAGCATTGGAATGCAGAATCATGAACCACTCTGGAGACAATTACCCTAATGGTGAAGTTATGGATTATTTCATTTTATTATTTACTAAGTATTTAATATTTAAGCGTGCTTAAGAATATTTATTCTTAATAACTGTGAATGAGAGTAATAATATCGCTTGACTATGGTCGCTATTCATAATTTGATGTGTTTTTAAATAAATAGGTAGATATTCATTTTACGTACATGTAGAAGTAATAAAATGATTGTATTTGCAGAAAGTATTTTATTATGGATATGTATATATGTATATACAGTGTGAGTTAGAGAAATGTGGCAGCGGTAACTATTGATGTGCATTTTTTCATCTTTTATTGGCTGAGGTGGACCAGTGATGGGTCATCCCAATTATTAGAGATAAAAGTGGTAATGATTGAGTTTTTATCGACGATAACTTGGGATCAAAAAAATTGGAGACCTTTAAGAATATTTTATTACGTAAAAGCTTCAAAAATTTTATTAATTTGATTAATTAAAAAATACTTTCTGGGCCTCCTATTACAAATTAATGAGAGCAGTAATCAAAAATACAACGAAGACGAGTGATGAGGCCCTTGTCATAATAGAATTGCTAACTTCTGTACAGTCTTTCACATTCTGGAGCAACTCTTTATAATTCCGGATGTATTCGTTATCAGTGTAGGCTAAACCAGCTGTGGAATCCTGTAACAAATTAATTAAATACAAACTTTCTGTGTTCATATATCAAATTCGACATACCTTAAATAAAAGATCCAATGTTTCATTGAATCTGTCGAATAGATGGAACGATTTGTCCAGATTTTGACCAAACCATCGTTCAAATTCACGTAAAGCAAGTATTATGTCTGGATTTTTCGAATTATCAGCCTGTGACACAACTTCACTGCTCGTGATTACGTTGAGAGCACAGTTTGTATCAACGTCTATGCCATGTATTGATGACAGAGTGTTATTTTTACAAATTACTTGATAATTAGAACCGCCTTTTGCTTCTGTAAATTCAGTAACACTAAAAAATGTTTATTACGACCGAAGTGCAATACGTTTACCCAATTTTGAAATCACAGCAAAATCTCCTACTTTGTCATAAAGACATTCCAGTGCTCCATCGCTTCCAAAATATTTGTTGATGAAGTTATCATTGCAGAATGTTGATGCTAAAATTTATTTTTAAATACGTGTGTAGTCAAATGAAGTAGACTTACTTCTCGTCACATTTATGGGACGGCATACAGAGCAGAGTTTGTCTTGGTCAACATATTCAGTCGATTCTTTTATAAGGGAAGATCGTACCCCAGGGGTGCAAGAAGGCCCAACGAAATCATTTAATAATTTTCCGTAGTCACATTTTTCCTCGTCGTTAATTTTGAGCTTTCTGATTGTGTCAATAAATGCAACATGTTCTAAAAAAATGAAAATATATATTTGTAATAGGTATTAGTCAATAAATCAAATTTTGAACAACATTTTTTCAAAATGTCATTTGTAGATTTTGAGGAATCAATCACTGAAGAGAAAACGCTAGAAAAAGTTAGTTAACTAACCTTTGCCACCATATCGTGGAAGACAAACTTTTTTTCCTTTCAGGTCCTCAAATTTCTTGATTGAGTCGTCGTCTGATCTTTTAACGGTTAAAATAATAGAAAGATTTGTAGTCATTGTGTCTGGAAATGCTATACTTTTCAAGCCCTTGCTGAAAATATATTTTTAATTATTATGAAAGACATTCAAATTTACCAAACAGAATTTCAAAATTTTTAACATAGTTCACTTTTTTTTGTTAGAAAGGTCTTCCTTCTTACCTTAATGAAATATATGCATAATCTGACGAGGCTACCACTACGTCGGCATATTTCTTCTTAATATCATCCAAGCAAGACAATTCGTCAGTGCCTTCACTTCTTTTGCATTCCACAACAGGTTGTATTCCCCAATTCATTGCAGCTTGACTTAACCATTTACACTTTTCCTGTTCCATATCCGAGTAAGTACACCATTTCAAAGTTCGATCACACTCTTTGCTGCTTTCGAAAGTTGGAATGGTACGGCGTTCTAAATTTTTAAAATTATATATAATTTATAATGAAATTACACCAAAAACCTACCTTGAACATAATCTTTCAAACTTTGACGCTTATTTAAGAGAGAAATGGTTGCACGTTTTAACTTCAAAATATCTATTAAAGCTTGTTCAGTGATTTCCGGAGGAATATTTTCTGAAGTTAACAGGTTGTGTACTTTAGATTTTAAATTATTTTGCAAATAAGTCTTTAGTGTGTCTGCAACACTCCTAAGAAGAAAAGAATGAAATTATTATGAAAAGAAGAATGAAATTAAATCAAGTGGAAGAATCTAATTAGTACATACTTTTCGACCACTATAAGATCCGGTAGCTCACTTGACCAAGTACATGGGGCTGTGGATGAGCGAGAGGAACCATCTTTGCATAAATATTTGTAATTCTGCGCATTTCCAGAAATATTAAAAAATTTATAACCTTCATATATGGTGGTAACAGCAACATCAGCATCTTTGCTACTTAGGCATTTTAGTGAGTCATTAAACGGAATTTCATAGTTAATATCACAGCCTACAGTACCACAAAGACTACACAACGAACTATACCTCTCCTCTAAAATTTTTAATTGTCAATTTTTTAATACGATTTATAATTAAGTTTTTACTTAGAATTTTATCAAAGTTTACATTTTGCGTCCAAAGTCCTGGTCTGCACGATTCTCCAAAGAACTGACTTAAAGACTGTACATGTTTTTCCAGCAAAGTATGATTGTCGTTGGAACAAAATGAATCATTCAGTTCTGTTATTTTGTATTCAAATTCCTTGAGCAACAAATGGGAAAATAATTCGTCATGTTTAAATCCAGGGTGGCAGAATTTTTTCCCTTTCAGATTTATAAAACCATCGGGAATACTACTTTTAACAATGACAACAGTTTCAGGAGTAGCATAACCTGATGGACAACATGTAATAAGAATTTTAAAAAAACTATCTTTATATAATGCTCACGACTTCTAACTTCTCCAAGGACTTCTACATTGTCCGATAAAAGGTTCGCTCCAAGCAAGGCCTCTTCTCCCGATATTCTACCAAGATGTGCTTTGCCACTGTCTATACTTAGAAGGCAATCAACACTGAAAGCATTAAAATAAATTTATTAATATTGCAAAAACAATTATTACTTACCTGTGTAAGTAATTGTTACATGCCAGCTCCAAATTTCTTGCAAGTTGTTGGCAAGCATCATTTTTGTCTTTAGCACATATCCTGTCTGAAAAATATTTATTATAATTTGAAATGTAATTATTTGGTTTTTTTTTCTTGTTGCAATTGTATTCATGATAAATTTTGCTTTAATTTGCTCTTTTATTTCAAAAAAAAAAGTTTTTTGGACCACCACATTTACCATGCTATTAGCTCATATCTATCGTGCGTACAACAAAAAACGACGACGAAGGAGGTGTTGGAATATTCAAGTCATGTCTGCGTTTAGATCATACGACGCATCTAGTAGAATTGTTTTAAGACACTCGAACAATCTGACAGGTTTTGATGTATTGAT
>QDEB01129926.1:0-14841 GCA_004193795.1 Asbolus verrucosus | reverse complement strand
TAATATACATATTTAACTAATATTTTTTCTAATTTAAAGTATTAATTGCTGAAAAAATGATTTTTAATAACAGAAGGTTAATTAGTACTGAAATAATTAAATTAAAAAAAAAATTATAATGGTTCCAAAACATCGGTCTGTCTGGAATGGAACGTACCCTAATTTTGAATAAACACTTCACTCATAGATGTCACACTTGCGTCACTTGTCATCTTGAAGTTTTCGAAACGGAAACATGGCGGATGCTGCGGCTAGGCAGCTCCAATATGAATATAAAGCTGTAAGTATCAAAATAATAATTAATATAAAGTTTCGAACCTATTTTAAGTACCACAATTTTATTACGTAATTTGAAAATGCCGTTTTTTTTAAATGGAGTTAACGTAAATGCATTGTGGTAGGTTTGTTTTGACAACGTACAGGTTACGTTTCTGTATGTTTACCATACCATTCGATTTATTGAAGTAAATACAAAATACAGTGTGAGTAAAAACAGAGTTGATCAAATGTTTTAGAATTCCAATCTTGTCTTACAAGCGGATGTCCGATTGATTGAAAGGAGGAGCCGAGATGAAGCAACAGGAGAAGTTGTCTCCCTTGTGGGTAAATTGTCAGGAACGAAAATGGGAGACAGGGCACAACGAACTCGTCCTGGCAAAGCAGAGGAACGCAAAGTTAAGTAAGTATAAGTATTTACAGTGGAATGGGAACTAAATTGTGAAATTCCAGACGCCAAAAAAGAGACGAGGCGCAGTACGATTTTACGAGGATGAAAGGCGCCACTCTATTGTCAGAGGGCGTCGATGAAATGGTTGGAATTATATATCGGCCAAAAACGCAAGAAACAAGACAGACGTACGAAGTACTTTTAAGTTTTCTGCAAGAAGCGTTGGGTGATCAACCTCGAGACATTCTTTGTGGAGCCGCTGATGAAGTATTAGCAGTACTGAAAAATGACAGACTAAAAGAAAGAGAAAAAAAGAAAGAAACTGAAATGTTATTAGGCTCAATTGCCGAAGAGCGATTTGCTTTGCTTGTAAATTTGGGCAAAAAAATCACAGATTTTGGTAATGAAGATAATAAAACATCTTCAAATGAAGAAAACATTGATGAAACCTATGGAATTAATGTGCAGTTTGAAGAGTCTGAAGAAGAAGATGATGAAGATATGTATGGAGAAGTTCGTGAAGATATGGATGATGAAGAAGGTGAAGAAGCCAAAGAAGATAGTGCCATTCATGCTGAAAATGTAAGTTTTTATCCACACGTAATATATAAATCATACATAACTACAACAAAATTTCAGTTAGGAGGAGTTGAAGAAATGAAGAAAGAAAAAACCCTTCACCCTCTTGATATAGACGCGTATTGGCTGCAAAGACGCCTCTCTAAAATTTATGATGATGCTATGGTTTCTCAAGCGAAGGCAGCAGAAGTTTTAAATGTACTTCGTGATGCTAGTGACGATCGCGAATGCGAAAATCAACTCGTACTTCTATTAGGCTACGATTGTTTTGATTTCATAAAGCAATTGAAAAAGCACAGACAAATGAGTAAGTTTGTGTATATTTTATGGAAAACTAATAACTGATAATACCGTCATTCTAGTCTTGTACTGCACACTATTGGCAAAATCTCAGAGCGAATCAGAAAGGCAGAAAATTAAGGATAAAATGTCAGAAGATCCTTCTTTAACCCGCATTTTGCGACTTTTAGAAACGGGAAAGGGGGATGATGATGGTGAGGATGAAGAATCTACATCGCGTTCTGCGAGGCGTAAAGATCATTCAGACGAAATGGACACTGGGAGCGGAGCGCAAGTTGCCGGTTCCAGACATATGATTGACTTTGAAGATCTGGTTTTTACACAAGGTTCCCATTTTATGGCTAATAAACGCTGCCAGTTGCCTGATGGTTCATTCAGAAAGCAGAGGAAAGGTAAAAGTGTACTTAAATTTTAAAATTATTAATATTTTGGAAAGATTGAAATTCAGATTCATAAAAACGTTTTATCGCGTGAAATTGCCTTCATTCTACACAAATTATAATTCGTTTCTGTTTTATAAATGATTTCAGCAATGTGAATCAAGCTGTGTTCTTTATGTAAATCATACGGACTTGGAGCCGGTTTTACACTACGAAATGTTTTTATATTATAGATCTGAATTCACACACAAATAACAGATTAAATCTGTCACCTAATTGGCGATGATAGCGCTATAAAGGTGCAAAAGGTACAAAAATAAGAGATCACCTAAAAAAAATGTTAATTAATTCTTTACTGATCTGATAGTCGAAAAGCTGATTATGTCTGAGTAATCCTTTCTAGAGTAGGCATATGTATTTTATAATAATTTTTATCACAGGTTATGAAGAAGTGCACGTTCCAGCCCTAAAACCCAAACCGTTCGGCGATAACGAAAAGCTGCAACCTATCGACCAGTTGCCAAAGTACGTGCAACCGGTATTCGAAGGTTTCAAAACGCTCAACCGCATCCAGAGTCGGTTGTATAAAAGCGCCCTCGAATCAGACGAAAATTTGCTCCTGTGCGCCCCGACGGGCGCGGGAAAGACGAACGTCGCGTTGTTGTGCATGATGCGGGAAATCGGAAAACACATCAACACGGACGGCACCATAAACGCCGACGACTTCAAGATCATATACGTGGCCCCAATGCGGTCTCTCGTGCAAGAAATGGTGGGCAATTTCGGCAAGAGGTTGTCCAGTTATAACATCACCGTCTCCGAATTGACCGGAGACCATCAGCTGACCAGAGAGCAAATAGCGGGAACTCAAGTGATCGTCTGCACGCCAGAGAAGTGGGACATAATCACGCGAAAAGGCGGCGAGAAAACCTTCACTTCTCTGGTGAGGTTGATCATCATCGACGAAATTCATCTGCTTCACGACGAGAGGGGGCCGGTTTTGGAGGCCCTGGTGGCCAGGACCATCCGCATGATCGAGTCGACTCAGGAAGACGTGCGTTTGGTCGGGCTCTCGGCCACTCTGCCCAATTATCAAGACGTGGCCGCTTTCCTCAGAGTGAAATCGGACACGGGTCTCTTCTATTTCGACAACAGCTTCAGGCCCGTCGCCTTGGAGCAGCAGTACATCGGCGTCACCGAGAAGAAGGCGTTGAAACGGTACCAAGTCATGAACGAAATCGTGTACGAAAAAACCATGGAGCATGCGGGTCGCAATCAGGTGTTGATATTCGTCCACTCGAGGAAAGAAACGGGCAAGACTGCCAGAGCTATTCGAGATATGTGTCTGGAGAAGGACACTCTCGGCCAGTTTCTCAGGGAAGGTTCCGCCTCCATGGAGGTGTTGCGCACCGAAGCTGAACAGGTGAAAAATCACGAGCTGAAAGACTTGCTTCCGTACGGCTTCGCCATACATCATGCCGGTATGACTCGCGTCGACCGCACCCTAGTCGAAGATCTCTTCGCCGACAGACACATCCAGGTGTTGGTGTCAACAGCCACTCTCGCCTGGGGGGTTAATCTGCCGGCGCACACGGTCATTATCAAAGGCACTCAGATTTACAACCCGGAAAAAGGTCGCTGGGTGGAATTGGGCGCTTTGGACGTCTTGCAGATGTTGGGGCGTGCCGGTCGACCTCAATACGACACCAGAGGTGAAGGTATTTTGATCACGAACCACAGCGAGTTGCAATATTATTTATCTCTGTTGAACCAACAATTACCGATCGAATCGCAGATGGTTTCCAAACTGCCCGACATGCTCAATGCCGAAATCGTCTTGGGCACGATTCAGAATTTGAGAGATGCGGTCACGTGGTTGGGTTACACTTACTTGTACATCCGGATGTTGAGACAGCCGACTCTTTATGGAGTTTCGCACGATCATTTCAAGCAAGATCCGCTTTTGGAACAGCACAGGGCCGATTTGATACACACAGCGGCCTTGCATCTTGACCGAAGCGGTCTGGTCAAGTACGACAGGAAGACCGGCCAGTTCCAAGTCACGGAGTTGGGGCGAATTTCGTCGCATTATTACTGCACTCACGAGACCATGCAGACGTACAATCAGTTGCTGAAACCGATGTTGAGCGAAATCGAGTTGTTCAGAGTGTTTTCTCTAAGCTCGGAGTTCAAAAACATCACGGTGCGCGAGGAAGAGAAGTTGGAGTTGCAGAAGTTGATGGAACGAGTTCCGATTCCCATTAAGGAGAGTATAGAAGAACCGAGTGCGAAAGTTAATGTGCTTTTGCAAGCGTACATTTCTCAGTTGAAACTTGAAGGTTTCGCGCTGATGTCCGATATGGTCTACGTTACGCAATCAGCGTCAAGATTGATGAGAGCTATTTTTGAAATCGTCTTGCATAGAGGGTGGGCGCAATTAGCCGATAAATCTCTAGCTTTGTGCAAAATGATTGATAAAAGAATGTGGCAGTCCATGTCTCCCTTGAGACAATTCAGAAAAATGCCAGAAGAAATCGTGAAGAAAATCGAAAAAAAGAATTTCCCGTGGGAGCGTCTTTATGATTTAGGCCCCAACGAAATCGGCGAGCTGATTCGTGTTCCAAAATTGGGCAAAACCATCCATAAGTACGTCCACCAGTTCCCCAAACTGGAATTATCAACGCACATTCAACCAATCACCAGATCGATGTTGAAGGTTGAATTAACCATCACACCGGACTTCCAGTGGGACGATAAACTGCACGGCGCTTCCGAAGCGTTTTGGATTTTGGTAGAAGACGTCGATTCGGAAGTTATTCTCCATCATGAATACTTCCTCTTGAAATCTAAATATTCGCAAGATGAACACTTGGTGAAGTTTTTCGTGCCAATTTTCGAGCCGCTGCCACCTCAATATTTCTTGAGAATTGTTTCCGATCGGTGGATTGGAGCGGAAACTCAGCTACCGGTCTCCTTCAGACACTTAATTTTGCCAGAAAAGAATTTCCCACCCACCGAGTTACTGGATCTTCAACCCTTACCGGTCACAGCTTTAAGAAACGACAAATACGAAGCGCTCTACGCTGACAAATTCCCACAATTCAATCCGATCCAGACGCAAGTTTTCAATTCGGTCTACAACGGCGACGATAACATATTCATCGGAGCCCCGACGGGTTCGGGTAAGACGACGATAGCCGAATTCGCAATTCTGCGATTGTTCGACCGCAATCCCGAAGGACGATGCGTGTATTTGGTACCGAAAGACGCGCTGGCCGAGTTGATCTTCGCCGATTGGCACAATAAATTTGGTCAGATGTTGGGGAAGAAGGTGGTTTTGTTGACGGGGGAGACGGGAACTGATCTGAAGTTGTTGGCGAAGGGCCAAATCGTTATAAGCACCGCCGAGAAATGGGACGTTTTGTCCCGCCGATGGAAGCAGAGGAAGAATGTGCAGAACGTCAATCTTTTCATAGTGGACGAACTGCATCTTATTGGCGGAGAAGACGGACCTGTCATCGAAGTTGTTTGTTCGAGAATGAGGTACATTTCGTCCCAGATTGAAAAACCCATCAGAATCATAGCGTTGAGTGCGTCTTTGATGGATTATAGAGACGTGTCTCAGTGGTTGGGATGTAACGCCAACGCTACGTTTAATTTCCATCCCAGTGTCAGACCGATTCCTCTGGAGTTACATGTTCAAGGAATTAACATCACGCACAACGCTTCGAGATTAATTGCAATGGCTAAGCCTGTTTACAACGGGATAATTAGATACAGTCCGCATAAACCTGTCATAGTTTTTGTCCCCACTCGAAAACAGTCCAGATTGACGGCCATTGATTTACTAACATACGCCGCTTCTGAAGGACAATCTAATAAATTTTTCCACGCTGAAGAAGAAGACATCAAACCGTTTTTGGATCGCATGACAGACAAGGTAATTTCAACACTTATTTGAATGAATTAAAAGATTTACTTGTTTCATTTTTAGACACTAAAAGAAACGCTTTCTCAAGGAGTGGCTTATATGCACGAAGGACTGAGTGCAAGCGATTTGCGTTTGGTCGAACAGCTGTTTGACTCGGGAGCTGTCCAGATCGCTGTAGTCAGCAGAGATTTATGTTGGACCGTCAACATATTCGCCCATTTAGTCATAATAATGGACACTCAGTTCTACAACGGGAAGATTCACTCATACGAAGATTATCCAGTTACCGACGTACTTCAGATGGTGGGAAGAGCTAATAGGCCTCTAGAAGATGATGATGCTAAATGCGTTTTGATGTGTCAGAGTTCGAAAAAAGATTTCTTTAAGAAATTTTTGAGCGATCCTTTGCCCGTTGAGAGCCATTTAGATCATAGGCTACATGATCATTTCAATGCCGAAATCGTGACTAAAACCATCGAGAATAAGCAGGATGCTGTAGACTATTTGACGTGGACATTTTTGTACAGAAGGCTGACCCAAAATCCAAACTATTATAACCTGCAGGGAGTGACCCACAGACATTTATCAGATCATCTGTCTGAATTAGTGGAAAATACTTTATCTGATTTGGAACAGTCAAAATGTATCAGTATTGAAGATGACATTGATTGCGTCCCGCTCAATTTAGGGATGATTGCGGCGTATTATTACATTAATTATACAACTATTGGTAAGTTAACTAAATTGAGTAATGAGTATCAGTAAAAGTGCATTGTAAATTTCAGAATTGTTCAGTTTGTCGCTGAATAGCAAAACCAAAATTCGAGGTTTGCTTGAAATAATTTCGTCCGCTGCCGAGTACGAGGATCTTCCAGTTAGGCACCGCGAAGACAACATTCTTAGACAGTTGGCTCAGAAGCTACCGAATAAATTAACCAGTTCAAGTGGAGGTCAACCGAAATTTAACGATCCTCATGTGAAGACCAACCTCCTTATTCAGGCTCATTTGTGTAGGCTTCAGCTGGGAGCTGAGCTTCAAGGAGATACGGAAAATGTTCTGAGCAAAGCTATAAGACTCATCCAGGCTTGCGTGGATGTCCTCAGCTCTAATGGGTGGCTTTCACCTGCTGTGGCCGCCATGGAATTGGCGCAGATGGTCACCCAAGCCATGTGGAGTAAAGATTCTTATTTGAAGCAGTTACCGCACTTCACATCCGAAATTGTTAAGAGGTGTACTGACAAGAGTGTTGAAACCGTATTCGACATCATGGAACTGGAGGACGATGATAGGTCGAAGTTGTTGCAGTTGAGTGACACACAAATGGCCGATGTGGCCAGATTTTGCAACAGGTATCCAAACATCGAGTTAAGTTACGAAGTTTTGGATAAGGATAAAGTACACTCTGGGTCGTCAGTTCATGTAGCTGTACAGCTTGAAAGAGAAGATGAAGTAAATGGTCCAGTTATTGCCCCATTTTTCCCTCAGGTAGGTAATGATTTTTCAAGCGAATGTTTGTGTTACATTTTTGTTTGTTTACAGAAACGTGAAGAAGGTTGGTGGGTTGTTATCGGTGATCCAAAATCCAATTCTCTGTTGTCTATCAAACGACTTACTCTCCAACAAAAAGCGCGAGTCAAGCTGGATTTCGTTGCTCCAAGTCCTGGCCATCATAATTATACACTGTATTTTATGAGCGATGCATATTTAGGGTGTGATCAAGAATATAAGTTCGCTATAGATGTAGGTGATTTTGAAAGTAGTGAAAGTGAATCAGATTAAATTTTTAAACATGTACCTAAATATTAAAGTAAATGTCATTGTTCATAGTTATTAGTTTTTTATTTGAAGTGTAAAATTGCGTTTTAATCGGTCAATAAAAGTTATACTTTTCGTATTTGCATTTGTTTTAAAATCGAAGTACCGTAGTTCGGGAATTAAGCTAAGACTCAAGAAGAAAACAGTAAAAAGTGCAAACATTTAGTGCTAAATAATTTATTGTTACAATCAAGAATACGAATTACTCCAAAAATAATTTTTTTAATTTATAAATTGGCAGGCAGGCAACCCAAATTACACAACTAGGAAATGATTTGTTTTCAAACCAATCCCACATTATTTATGAATCAATTTAAATAAAATTTTAAACACATCAAGTTATTTAGGCAGCGCAAATGTAAAAGTGGCTAACTACCACCATACTGATCTTTTAAATTAAAAGAAATGTACAAGACTGACCCAATGACTAACGAACTATATTTCGAACATCATTGTTCCCATCTGACAACCATATTTGAAGACTTAAAATTAAGAAATATAAAGAGTTTAACACGTATAACTTCTTTAAGATAAATCTTCAGATGAAAGAAATATGGCCTAATTTCATTTGAGTTCCTTATTTACAGATGATTGCTTTACTTCGAATCAATTCAGTTTCATAATACTTTTAATATTTCGTCGAAAGTGATATCTCAACATTTAAAATTTAAATGTTCAAGTCTATACATTATTAGATACATGTAATTTTACATTAAACTTTTTTCGCTTATATCTGAACAATTCTTTATGTATTTAATTACTCACATTGCTTGTGTTCTATTTTTCTTATTTAAAAGTTATCTTTCAAATTTTAGATTTCTTTGAGTTCAGTAAACCTCCGGCATTTTGAAGGCTTGTATCCTAAATATTTATTTTCTTCTCTTGTGATGTTTAAATTTATACCTATTGTAAAACTCAAAGATATTTATGGTCCATCATTAACTCGCGCTAACTTCTTTCGTCTATAGTTTACTTCAAATAAAGCGACCGCAACTATATCTTCTTATGGAAGTATTTTGTAAATTATCACCGCTGAATTATTATGGGTAATTGTGTTGTTAAACTTCTCTGAAACGTGGCAACAAAACTACAAGAAAACAAGAATACAAAATTAAATAAAATTATGTAAAATTGTCGCTGTGATTTGTTATGAGACACAATCGAAATGTAAGAAGATATTGTTATTATATACAGTGTGATTTTGAAATCCTTGAAATTCATTTTTTAAATCGAAGCATGATTTTTGAGAAACAACCGATGAAGTTTGAACTAAAACTTCCACGGCTTGCGGCTATTGAACAACTGAAAGCATTATCGACCACGGCAATGAAAAAGTGTTTTTACTGTTTTAATAAACGATGACGAGCTTGTTGTAGAGGTTATTACGATCGTGATTATATCAATACGTTGTGTAGTGTCGAGAATTATTTTCAAGATTTAAACAGTGGTATGCTATTCTATTTTTTATTATTTCGGTGAAATTGGTGTCATTCTACATGCATGTGTTAATTAAACATCAAAAATGCATAAATAACTTTGTAGAGTAAAGGTGAGTTGAAAAGTCCTAACATTTTTGGTTATCTCCTTTCTTAAAATTTGTAGTATAATTTTCGTTCTCACTAAAAGAAAAAACACAAAAGAGTTAGCTAAAAAACTCAAAGAAATGTTCGGTTCATAATTATAAAATCATTCTGGCATTATAGTCTCTTAGTTATCAGACACCTGTATAATAACAATAAGATTTTTGTAAAATTTGCTATCTAATTTAAATTTTGTATAATTATTTGTTGTGAAATGCTGGTACAGGTTAATTTACCCAATTCAATAAAAAGCGTTATATCTACAAAGTCTCCAAAAAATAATAAAATGTACTTAATTAAAGGGTTTTTACTGATATTTAACTTTAGACAAACTTTAAAACGCCGTATTTTCAAGCTAGATGTCGGTAGGTATATGTATGAATAATGTGGTACCAAATATAGATGCCTGAGGAATGCCAGCATCTAAATTTTTTGTTAAATGAAATTAAATAACCTTTAATTGTTGAGTTCTATCCTCAAAGCTCCCTACCTAAAACTGTAAGAGTGCCGTACCATAACGCCATAATTCTGATAACAGCATTGAACAATTAACACAATTAAAAGCTGTTAAAAAATCAATGAATAGTGTAAGAGATATCTATTCTCTGTCAATCGTCGTAACGATTACACCAATAAACTCACACGTAGTGTTTATCAGTGCTCTTTCGTTTAAGAATCCGTTCTGACAGTTTGTAAGATACTACGTGATAGGGCATAATTAATTAACTAATTTATCACCGGCTGTTTTAAAAGTTTTAAAAAAGCTAAAGCACGATAATAATTACTTAAAACGTCAGAATTTTTTAATAGAAACAAATTGCATTCGTTAACTTAAGCTGTGAAGCTTCTTCGACTTTTTGTATGCGTTAACGGTTTTGCTATAAGTATACTCGTATTCAGCAATTAGTTTGGTTAAGCTGTTAGAGATTTCATCTTAACCATATGAATGTGTAATTTTATATTTCATGATTTCATCGAATTCTATTAGATTCAAATTAGAATTTAAAAAAAATGGTAATCTCGCCATCTCGGCAACAACTAATCGATTTTGATGAAATTTGTAACATACATATTCAACGAAACATAGAGTGTTTGTCGTTTTTAACAAGCAATGTGGTAGGTAACCGACGAGAATGCACTTGATCTATTATTTTAAATCGTGGATGAAATTCCAGAGAAGACATAAAATATGAAGTTAAATCAAATTACAAATAAACTTCAATAAAGATACCACCAGAGACAAATAGGCAGGTAAATATTGAGCATAGGCAATAAATTGAATGCATTTATGAATAATTTATAAAGTTGCTGGCTGCAAGATCGCGCATGAATGAATGAAACTGTGTCTTTACTATAAACGGGAAGGAGACATTAAATATTTAAAGTAATTCTGTAACTCTGCGTAGGACTTCTTTGCATTTGGAGACATAATTCAGATGTGAACATGTATAGTATCTGATTTCTTATCGTCCCAACAAATTTCAGCTTACAACTGCATAAAGACAATAATATGTGTACACAGTTCCCATGCAGGTGTCTCCTCCTGTTGGAACAAGTGTTTGTGTATCTCTCACAGTTAAATGCAAATGTTTGATTAGAGTGTTAAGGCAGTTGGGTAAAGCAGCAAAGGTGTGCACATTATTCCACATTGCAAACCAGTTGCCGGCTTAGTAGATAGTTAGTTATTGCAAATTCTCGCACTTTTTAGGAAATTTAAGCTGAATTGATAGTGGTGTTCCATGTTGTGGCATGTAAATGCTCGTACATGTATGCCGACTTATTAATGGTCTAGAATAAAAGCGATAACATATACACAAACGTACAGCGGGTAAGTCCAAATCGCAATTTTAAGCACTTAGGATTAGACACATTCTTTTACTTTATATACTCACCAGTCTCATCAAACATTTCTACATTATCAGGTTTTGTAGGGGAAAGTGTAGTATTTATATATACATATATACATACTTAAATAAAAATATATGTTATAAATGTATAGTTTATAAATAAGAATTTTTAGTTTGGTTTTAAATATTTTTGATTGAACTCATGTTTTTTACAAAAAATTTGAAAAATTAAGTATAACAAGTTTATTTCTTGTATGACTGTGTTTATATGAAGAATATGAAATTGACAAGTTGTATTTTTTTTATGTTAATTATTTCTAGTTAACAGGACTGTTATGTTTTCATATAATAAATATTAAAATACGAAATTTTTACTTTTTGCAGGAACTTGGTGTCATATTACCCAGGTTCAGCAATAATTACACAAATAACCCGAGAAGGTGTATACAAAATTGAAACCCGTAATTAGTATTTATGAATGAAAGGTAAACAACTGCATTTTATGAATCGATTATGGTTTACATAACGGCTACTGAGCAAACAACCTGAGCTTTGAAAGCTCAAATAATACAATACCTTTCAAATTGATTTTTAAGTATGGGTACACTTTGTTTACCGAGGTTAATGACAAAAAAAACAGAAAGTTATGTTCTGGGTGTCCCAACAAGAAATCAAATAAAAAGTTCAGTTTTAGAGAATGTACGTTACTTAAAAGCGAATCATTTATTCAAATACTTCTTTTCCTTTTTTTTTGTATTTATAACGATGTGATTATATTAAATGAAATGTTACTCGTTGTTGAACATTTATAAAAACAATTTACGTCACAATTTTGAAAAAGTCGGACAAAAGCCGGCAACACAAGGACTCCCTGATATTATAAGTATTATTTTAACATACTCAAAATTATCACATTTTTGAAAGTTAAAAACAACAAATACGACAAAAAAGGAAAATATTTTTGCATTTTTAGAAAATATTTGAATTGTTTAGGACGAATCCTCTCAAAATTTTAAAAGAGTAGCAGCTACTTATCAAATATTTTCAATTTTTTTTTGCAAACCAGAAAATGGAAAATGTTACTCTTTTCTCAGGTGTAAAACTGAACATGATTGTAATAGTTGGACTCACTACGATTTATGTATAGATAAATCACAGATTTTTGCTCCAACCAAACTAAATCTTGGTCATGTCTGTAAAAGTAGGTTAAAAGGATCCAGTTTGCAATTTTTATTTATTTAAAATTTGTCGTGCTGTCCGTGACATCAATTTGTATGAAAGAGACTTTATAGATACTATATTTAACTTTAGCAGTAGACAAATTAAATGTATGTTTACATTTCCCCACGCAATCGATGTAACTTATATAGGCAAACCAGTACAGAAATTTGCAAACTGGACTAATTTTAATTGTAAAGTAATTCTCTAATGAAATTTTGTACAGCTTACCTACATCGTTTGCCATGATAATATACAATTTTATTTAAACTTAACGAGAACTTTCCAATTTGAATATTTATTTGTTTCTTCATTTCCATTTCTTAAATCACATACCTCTTCTTAATTTTATTTCATTAATATCACTGTTATATTTAAATATTTCTGCAATATCTGGTGACTGGGAGAAAATATAATTTTGTGTTTAAAATGACATTATTGGCAGTATTGTTTATAAGACAGTCTTGTTGAACTGTTGAAGTAAAAATTTTAAGTATCTAAGTAATTTGTTTGGAACAGTTTTTACGTAAGCACCTACCTTTTTGACGTAGATATTATTAACTCTATTTACATATGCATTAGTAGGTATTTATAAGCTCTTGTAATGATTAGAGTTAATATTATGAATTAACTAAATTTTCAGACAGATCACCATAATGAAGTATTGTTGTCGATAGTTAGAAATGAACGTCTATTTTTGGACTCTATATAAATATGTATGAGATATCTTTAGACATCTGTTATCTGCAATAATATTTAACTGAATAATGAATAACACCATCAGTTGATGGCATTTACAACAGAAGAAACAATTTATACATGTGTCGTACAGAAAACTTAGGTGATCACGTGAGCCTGATGTACCCATAGACCATTACAGTGAATAAACATCAAATAATTCTTCTGATAAATTTCGCTTTACCGCACAATTATCATTACAACGTTATTTGGATTATCTGTGGAAAAGAATATTTAATATATTGAAGAAAATATTTATTTGAGTGAAAATACATTCAAAATATTATGCAAAATACGTAAAAATTTGTGCATTTTTACCTATTAGAGCATCCTAGGCATAAACATGGACATGTTTAAATCAAATATTTACCTAAGACAAATAATTTCACGCTGTGATGAACAGTATTAAATTATAAAATAAATATTTATTTTAAATTCTTTGCTATTTAACAATGGCCAGTTTCCTGATTTGATTTGATTTTATAGAAATATATTAGAACGATTTTTTTTTATACTAATTTATATCTAGGGAGGGAAATTTATTATATAGTGCCCTTTTCTGATTATCGTTTTTATCATAATTACTGGAATTATATAGAAATTTTGACTAAAATTTGTTTTTGAAATTTTGACGAGATATTGCCTTCTGTTGTGAATTTTTTACTTCTGTGAAAGTATATTCTCATTCTCAATACGGTAATGTACACATAGACACATACCTAGTATTTGCTTTAAAAGTCAATGGCTCTAAATCATTTCTGACATATTTGAGGTGTATAATTATCTAATTGGTTGTAAGTATTTTAGTGGCTGCAGGTGTAATAAGGTTTACACTAGACTCTACTTAGTTGAATATTCCAGCCCGAAGAAAATTGTTCTATATATTTCTACTTTCGACATACTATTTTATTAATCGTGGCCCAATTTACATAATAAAATAATCATGATTATTGTCATTATAATAATTGATAAATATCTACCTTCTAACATATAAATTCACAATTAGATACTTTCATAGTAACCACTTTTTTCATTATAATCAGTTTGACTAATTGTGGTGAAACATAGTGTACATAACATGTGCTTTATCTGTATGGAGGTTTTAATACTAGCAAGTAATTAATATGTGTGCATCTAGTCGTGCAGCTATTGCTTTATTCAAATCTTAAATCTGCTAATTGGGGACAAAAGTGGATATGTTATTATGCACACATGTTCCTTGGTAAACCTATAAATAATTAATGATTAATTACACTTAATTTGTAGGACGCACCACAATGGTGCCGTGCTTTATCAGCTCTGCTTCATTAAACACATTTTTTTTAGAATAAATAACAAATATTTCATTGCCTTTATACCATCAAAGGCAAATTAAAACAAGCCATGCATACCTACATGCGTCTAAGAAATACAAGTTGCCTCTGTTAATATGAAACTGGGATTAATCTTGAAATTATGCGTTGAATTCATGTGTCGTAATGATACATGCAAAATAATTTACTTATTATCGTTCGTTTATAACAGAAAGATTGATACTTTAATAGCGATACATTGCTAACAACTTCATTATTCAAAATATATATATATATACACTGTACTTTTGCTGCAGAAAATGATGCATGTATCAGAGATAATAATTATTTTTAATTTTATTATCAAATTTTTTAAAGCTGCGTTTTTTAAAATTTATTTTGAAAAAGTGCACTTGGGTTATTTATTACCTTAGAAATAAAGAATAATACTTGATATTAGTGATTTTAAAACCGTCAGAGTGGATGTTTGTTT
>QDEB01129860.1:0-13666 GCA_004193795.1 Asbolus verrucosus | reverse complement strand
TCGATTTTCGAGTTTTAATCGTTGAAGTTTGTTGAGTTTGAAAAACAGCCCATTGAGGTCTTTTCAAAAACACAAAAAATTGAGAAAATGACCTGTTTTTAAGCCCATTTTATCTATTAAAACATCGATTTTTTATGGAAACTACCCTATTTTTTATGGTCTTTTTAAAAATGTGAGCCAGATTTATGTGCTTAAAAATAATGAAAACTACCCTGTTTTTTAAAATTTCTTAAAAAATGTGAGTCAGACGTAACAACTGAATCTGTGGTTTTTGTTAGAAATAATGCATAGAAAATAGGAAGATGACTAAGAAAACTCGACAAAAAAATCTGAGTTAAAAAATACACATATTAGACTACTAAACTTTGAGCAAAAAATTTAATTTTATTACCGTTGCATCTAATTTCCATTATATTTAAAGACTAGTTTCGACTGAAAGGTAAGTAAACTTCATTTTAGAAAACAAATGCCTTTAGTAGTGTAAGTTATCCTAGTCACACCAGATTCAGAAATGAGGTTTACCTACAACGTTACGAGTATAAAAGATAAATTGAATGCAACAAAATTTCGAAATTTTTCTGAGACACTTGGTGTATGTAAGATTATTTCAGACGAAAAAATATCAAACACTGGATCCATAATTTAACACTGCAAATTTTTATTCATCTGAAACAGTCTTCTACAATACTTAGTAACAAAAATTTAACATACAAATAATTTCAAAAGTAATAAAGTGATAACGTAAACGTAAATATTTTGCCCCCATTTTAGGATTCCAAGCGAATTACACACATCTAAATTTTTTGAATATTTTTTAGTACTTTGTTCATAAAACAGTGTTATATTTAATTTTTGCAAAATAATCCAGAAAAATCAATTAAGAACAAAAACCTATTAAAATCGAATGAACACTAACGATGTTATAGCTTTTTTTGTGCACTTAGTGAGTCAGCTAAAATCCAACACAAACAGCATGGTTAAAAAAATTGCAAATATTTTTAAACGATTGTCTAAATTGGATATGTTAATGCAAAATTAAAAGCAAAATATGCACTTTCATTCCTTATTATGTACAGTGGTTGGGCAGAAATATAGAATCCTAACTTTAAGATTAATTAATTTAAAATAAACACTGCCAACAACTGAAGTTATTTTTGTTACATATTGTAATCACATTGTGCATAAATTTCCTTATAAGGTCAAGATTCCATATTTACGTTTGATCACTATATACACTTTTATGACTACTTGATTTACCTACAGGTTGCAGTACTTAGTTTCGCTTTTGAAGATTATTCTATGTCAAAATTTTTGCTGGAACATTTTCATAACTAACAACAAAACATACGTTCATTTACTTCTTGAAAAAATACTCAGATGAGTAATCGGCGTAATCGAAAGGTCTCTCTACGCCGTAATCGTGAATCTCTTTCCATAATGATAGGTCTAGAGCTGGTAAAGATTCGCATGGAACAACAGCGTTACTAAAATATAGTTTTCCCATTAAATAGAAACTCTCACCAATTATGATTGAATTGCTATTAAATAATAACAATACTCACTCGTGGGATATTCTTTCAAAGCCTCTGGGTTGCATTGCTTCAATGTGGTGTCCGTTATCACACAGCAATCTCGATATGCTTGTTTTACGAATTTCGTTCAGTTGTGCTAGACATAATTCCAATAATAAATCGATCGAACCTGCCATTTACCATATTTTTTTTACCTTTCGTGAACCCATTGTTCTTGTTTTCAAACCAGAATCGATCGCCCACTCGAGTGCGGTAAAACTGCTCCGTCAAAATACACAAGAAAGTGGGCCCCGATAACGTACCCGGAACATGAACCTCCAAAGAGCCCCCAACAGTTAAATCGACATCGTCGGGGCTTTCGAACAAAGTTGACAGCTTTTTCACGCTCTTAAACAAAAACGTAAATCCCCAGTTTTCGGGAACCGAAACTCACCTCGTGCGTCATCACGTCAAGGAAATCGTCGAAAGAAACAGCTTTGGACAAACCGCAAAAGACGCGGTAGTCGTTGTAAGAGGCGAGACCGTGATCTCTGTTTCTTTGGACATCAAAGGCCTTCAAGTCGGAGCCGAACTGCTGGCCGGCTCTGAACATGAATTGCGTAATCTGCAATTGAAAGTGTAAAATGAAAAGATTTCACGCTGGATCATTAAATTTACTTCACTGTCATGGTAAGGATCCGAGGCGAGTTCTGGTTGAGTGGCGAGACCTCTGGTGAGCTCGTCGAAGTTGTCACCTTCTTCTAGAATAGCCGGTCGGTTGAACCAATCGCTGAGTCTCAAGTTGCCGTAGCTGCTGCGATGCTCATCCACCAAACTGGAAAGAATAAAAAATTTGGCAAAACTTCGAGAGAAAATGAGAATTAATTACTCCAAGTGGCCAGCGATTAAAGAATGGAAGTATCTGAAGGCCGCAGTGGCGTGCTCGTTCAAGATGGTGGGATCGACGTCTTCGTCGTAATCGTTGACAAAATTTTTGGTAACGTAAATAATCTTGTTTTTGAGGGAGTTGTCGAGACCAATAAAGATTGGTAACCACTCGTAATACGAAATGAACTGATGTTCTGCAATCGCAATCCTCCTCGCTTCTTGGAAAACGGTTTCATCGTCCCAATGAGGGTTCAATTTTGCCAAACTATCGGCGATTCTGTTATGTTCTCGCAATAATATAATCTGAAGGACTGTCAGTTGAGGATTCTGGTTAACACGGGCATCCCCTGAAACGAAATTTCACAACAAAAAATCGATGTTGCGAAAATTTTTACCCGCGAGATAGCAAGCTTCCTCTGGACTTCTTATAGTGCAAACTCCGGAAACGTTATTGGAGCGTGGTGGCCACTGCTTGCCATCACGGACATCTACACGAAGTCTACCGCCTTCATACTGTCTCAACTGTTGATTGACTTGATCTGTGTTGCCATAGACTATCGATAAGTCCAAGAAGTGGTTCACTGCAGTAAGCTATCGGCAAAATCAATATCGCATGATGGATTAAACTACCAATCTTACTTGTTCTGCAGGCTGGTAGCCTCCAACGCAATTGCGATCACGATCTGTGATTGTTCGTACAAAATTCATGCATTTGGCATTTGTTTGAGAGTGGGCGGGGTCATCATTAGGCAGAAGTATTGGGAAACAATGTTCCGGTATATTAGCGAACTCCAAGAGTTGTCCGTCGGGAGTACAGCATTTAGTTTGGTGGGGTTCTGCAAGAATACTGTAAACCGAGCATGGAATTATCGATAATGAATATCATACGCGCTTGGGTACTTCCAGCTATCATGCTCATGTCATGGGTAATAATTTGTCCATACTGCATGGCATTTAGAGTGAATTTGGGGTCTTCAATTTGCACATCTGGATAGAGCAGCAGACTTACAATACGAGCCCCTGGTAGCTGTTTACCACTCTGTGCTAAAGTCGGGGCACTCACTCCTAAAATTCAAACATTATCAGCAGCAAAAAAAACAATCTCACCCTTACTGTCCCCATAATTCGCTGGAAGAAGCCGTGCATATGGGGTTTGAGGTGTCCCCAGGATTGGATTTCTCAAATTGTTGCAAGATCCGTCGTAGGATCGATAGGCAGTTTTCGGGCAGGATGCAGGAGGCGTCCCACACCCTAAAGTCGCCGGGTCTGGCGTGGTTGGTGGTGGTTGTGGCAAGAAATTGCTACAAGTTGAGAGAGTTAACTGCAAGAAAGCTAATTCCAAGCTTTAATACTTGTAATTTTCAAATCCCGTGGCCGGAGGAAGAATTGGTCTAAACTGATTGCCGCTAAAGGGTTTTTTTTGGCTGAACTGCCATTTCGGAGAAACGTGCTCCAGGAAGAGGCTGTAGTGGGCTCCAGGGGGTCCGGCAAGGACCACAAACAGAGGAAGAACGAAAATGTTTGCCATCCATTTTACTGCCGCCATTTGACTTCGCGAATTAATCTCCTGCAATGGAACAAAGAAGAATTTTTTTAGGATAAAATTAGCTTTAGGCAATGTCAGAGACTGCGTAATGTTAATGGGAGTGACTGTTGCAAAATTATCAAAATCTTTTGTGTAAACATCTAAAACGAATGATTCATTATTATGTTTTTAGACAATGGTGTCATAATAATTTTGTAATTTTGTACAATCGTAATTTGTCGACTGTCATTAACAGAAAATCTAAACTTTTGGGTAATATTTTACACTTCTTGGTAACAAGCCAACGATTTCAAGACATGTCGCTCACACCGTACTCACACACTCTCAATATTTCTCTACTTTTTTTCCTTTTTTAACCAATTATTTCAGTGTAAATTTATGATCAAGGCGAAATTTTCTGAAAAGAAATTATTGAGATTTTTTAAAGATATGCGCAATTACATCAAAGCGAGACCAGCCGTAAAGAGGGTATTCATGCGTAGTGATTTATCTACCTAATTAGCCATACACGCAATATTTAGCAGAATATATTGTGAGTAATGAGTAAGAACAATGCCAACATTGTTGCCTAACTGTTAATTAAAAGAAAATGTGTAATATTCTTCAGTTCGCTGGAAAAAAAACAGTGTTTGTGTTGATAAAAACATTAATGTCATCCTTGTTTCAAACAAATTCAGATTGTTGGTTTATAATTTTACAACTATTTAATAGTTTGATTATACTCCCAGAAAATTCTATAAGACTCAGTTTAGGGCAACGCGCTGGTCTCAGCCGTTGAATTTCCATTCATAAATGTCTCCGTCGTCGTGAATATGCATAGTCTAATTGATATGTTCTGCTATAATTATAATTAATTAGTCTGAATCATCCAGACTGAATTTAATTACTACTAATGGGGCAATTTTTGTATTCCATAAAAATCGTCCTTCAATGAACATATTGCGTTATGAAATGATACGAAACGAAGACAAAAAACCGAATTATTTGTCACAGCGTCATTTGCATGACAACAAATAAATTAATTACAGTAAACATAGCATTGATATTTCTTCAAGGACACAGTAAAGACTGCCGGAGGAATGTGCGTACATTACTTATTTAATCATGCAGGAAACAAAATGAAAGTAACGCTAAGGATATTCTGTGATCAGTTTTTACTCGCAGTTATCTCTGTTGATACTGTTGATACGACAAAACGTGAATAATGTTATGGTCAAGTGCTCTGTTAACTTAATAATACTTAATGATGGTTACACATTCTTAAATGCTTTAATGATTACAATTATTTTGCGTTTTTATATCAATAACCTATATTTAGTCATGGATGCAGAAATGTATGTTTAGATGTAATCAAACGAGAAATGTTTCACAGTTATGTGCCCATCCCCCAAAATTTTGGCACTTTCACTGTTGCACAACGTGCAAAAAATGTTTTTCTAATTATGTTAAACAAGGCATAGCGTTTCGATCTTTTTGGGATTGTCGTCGCTGTTGTAGCATGTGGAATGTGGCACCTATAATCAATAGGCCTAGTGAAAGGTTGTTGCGGATTTAATAGACGAGTCACCGAGGAAATGAATGCGAGATGTGGGCACAATTTAACCATTAAAAGGTTGCATAAATGTGACGTCAATAATCAATGTATTCTTATAATTTTTCAAAATATTAGTGCAAGTCTATAACGAGACAGTTTTTTCATTCATTACCAGATTTCCTTAATCCAGTACCCACAACAGTAATTATTTACAGTCTAGGCTGAATGTTATTGCAACATGACCAACTGCTCACTGCTCAATGGTCAAGGCCAATGGCTGATGTCGAGTAACCCATTGTCTATTTTGATAAATAAATAAATAAATTTTTGCATTTCTTCCAGTATACCCTGTGATAATTGCATTGTATATTAGAAAGTTGGAGTTACTAAATTAATTTTTTGTAACTGTGAATTTATGACACTAACTCAGTTCTAACTTCTGTCCCCTTATCGTATTACAGTGGTATGGTAGGTCAAAATTACATATGCTGTATGGTTTATATTACGAAAGAGCACCACTTATCGGTCAGCGCTGTGATTTTTTCGACCTACTGTATGTAATGAGAAAGTTGAAAACTCTGGAATAAACACAAAGAGTAGGTACAGTTTGAATTTTATTCAGCGAATTAACATAAAATGTCACACAAGGTGGAGACCTGTTGAGATCAACATGACGTAAATTGTCGGCATTGTTTCAAAATTTTTCTTGATCTTTGTGATGGACCAACAGGAAGAGGCTCCGATCTATGTTATTGTCATTTCTAAACCTATCTCTTCCTGATAAAATACGGAAGTTTTTTAACAATCTTTATGCAATGAACTGAGACAGTTTGAAAACATTTTGAAGAGGACTGCTAAAATATTGAAAAAAAAAGAAATAGATTACCAAATTATACATGATTGAAAGGAGAATAGCGACTAATCATGGACGTCTATTAAAAAGTAAAAGCCGATGTGTTAAGTGAAGTTAAGCCACAAATTGTTCTTCCATTTAGAAAAAAAATTGAACTTACAAAAGTAAAAGTAACACTTTAAAAATTGATCGAGACATTTTCTTTTTTGAGAAACTGAAAATATGTGGAGTACTTACAATTGCTGTCTTCGAGACTGGTACATGAATGGTTTTATAGATGAAACAGATTTTTTTTTAATTTTACATACTTCGTATGCGGAGCAGCTAGTTATGTATTCGAGCTAAGAGCCAGTTCTGAAGAGACTGGAAAATACAGCAGCAAGAGTCGTAATCAAAATAAAATTAAAACTGCTTCACTCACCCAGCATCCTGTCCACGAGCAAAAACTTACCACGAAATAGAATAATTTCACGGAATTATAGTTCTGTTAGATGCAATTATCAAATTTCGAGCAGCTAAACCGAAAATTTTTAATCATGGAAATTACAAGCTGTGAATTTGGCGATCTTATAATTTCGATTTTTGAAAAGATTTGTGGATCAAGAATCGCGATACAAGGTATCAAAGACGGACTTGAATTTCGACTGAACCAAAGACCTCGATGAATGGAAATACCCTCCACATGTGAAATGTACAAGAAAAAGTTCGAAAAGTATTTTCCAAGTAAACCATAAGTGAAATTAATTAAGTTGGTGTTGGTCAAGACTGCTGTAGCACCATTGTGATCGGAAAAGTGAAATAGCCGGTGGAAAATGTACATCTTTAGCTACATATTTTCCGGAATATGATAACGTTTCTCATGAATAGTAATTTCCCAACTATGTTAATTCCAGTTTCTGCGTACAACAATCATTAACAGGAAAGTTATGAATTTTCCCATAATTTAATTACGTAACGAACATCCGTTAATGAGTGAGAATATCGGAGAATGCACGATGAAAATGGTTTTTGGATAAAATGACAAAACATTGTTTGTTATCATACATGTTACATAGTTTGGATCCATGAACTTAAACATAACAAGAAAGTGGCTGAACATCTGAATTTTTCAAACAATTACCAGCATAGTACGAAGAGAAAGTACTAATATGATAATCGTAGTCAGTTGTAAGCACGAACGACTTTATTCAAAATCTGCTTCGTATTACGTAAACGTATTAATTTCGCTTATGTTATTTGTTTTGTCTGAGTCGCACGCAAAAAATCTAATTTGAAGTTGTAAGAGAACCTCAGAATTACCTTTAATAACTCCATTCTACCATTACTGCTGACTAATTCATATTGTAATTACAATCATTAATGCAAATAAACAAATCTTTCCAGGTCGATTATTATTAAAAATGAGAGTATGTGAAGGACAGCATTACAATATAAACGGACAAGAGAGGGATGGTGGTGTAATTAGTGGTTTCATTGTGCACAATGGAAAATTCTTATTTACTAATCAATTTTTTTGCATCAAACACCAAAATTTCGTTGCTTCGAGGCCTTTCACTCGGTTAGTTCGTATTTTATTATTTGATAAATCGTGACTGCGCAGTTGTTTATTGTCAATACGATTTTTAGAGGCAACGTTACAACACCTCTTGCTAATTAATTGCTCAGAAATCAAACAATCGTCTGCAGAAATTTAACAATTTCCACGGTTTGTTAGTGCTGTCATCGACAGACAATAACAGCTGCGATTATTTTATAATTGAATTTCATTCAAGAATCTAATTGTAACAGCCGGTTTACTGGGTCAATTCGTCGCCGTTCAAGGTGGCTACTTGCACTTTTGAAAAATATACTAGAATTTCCTATCTGCAACGCAATTGGCTTTCCTTAAATAAATTAAATAATAAATTAAATGCTTGATTTCTATTTATATCCGTTCGTGACTCGATATGTTAAAATTAATTGGTCTCACTTCTTTGTTACGAGGATTAGGCATGAAGGTTCGCCATTTTTCTACAACAATTTTGTCTTTCATTGCTATTAAGCGTCTGTAAGAAATGATTTAGTTTATCACGCTTGTTACATCCCATTTAAACAGAATTTCTTACACACCTACCCCTGAACAACGACAGCAACATTACACCTTGCTTCAATTGCTTTTTCCAAGTCAACGCAAGCACACATCCCCTGCCTGACAAAAGCCCTGCATTTAAAGATTTAAATGATTGGAAAGAGGCGGAAGAAAGCATTCTTGATTCCATTTGAATGGAATCTGCAGTTATAAACAAGAGAGATATTATGGATGGTGTTTTAGTTGTCGTTTTTCAAACACCGATACAAAGAGAATGCTAAAGACAGGATGTGAATTATTAGCACGTATTGCACCATATTTTCGTAATGTTAATAACTGACATGGATATTTGCAATATATAAATAAATAACTGTTTTCATTTTATAAATATTAACAAAGTTATTTAATTATGCTTATTTTTTTGTACATTCTTATCATTATTTTTTTTACAGTTGTAACTTACTTGCATATCAATTGCAATTAAAAAAATATAATCTAAAAAGTAAGGTCTCTTTTGGAAAGTCTTTTGTCATCGAAATTAAAATAATTAATCCAAAACGAAGTAACGGACAAGAACCCACCGAATGCCAGTCATAGTGACTTTACGTTTGAATATTCATGACTTTTTTACCAAATAACCTAAAAATTAGCAAAGCGTTCGTTTTTTGAAAGCGCATTTCGCTGATTATTCGGCTGCTTTTTGCAAGCATAACGCAACTCTTCCACAAAAATATACGATCGAATAAATCGAAATTAGACACATTTTCGCGTGAGTCAAATTAAACCTTAAATTTGGTAAAAACCGTAATTGCTCTCTTTTCTCCAAAGGAACCGTTAATTCGTCATGATGATTATCGAAACAATTCCGACATTACGACACCAAAGAGTTGTACGCGCGGTAATCAATTAAAATTATTTTTTTTTTAACACAATAAAGTCACAGAGTGACCCCATTTTTGCTACAGTTGAAACGGAGTTTTACTTTTCAATTAGATTGCTAAACTATAGTGACAATATTCATAAAACTGAGTATATTATTATGCTAAAAGACAATTAAAATTAAATTATCATGCCTGAATATGTATGATGGAGTAAGCTGCGCTAGTTTAATCATTGTTTGATTCGATTGATCGACGAGATAAAAAATAATTTCGTGGCTTCCGACTCTCGTAGCCATCAGCATTATTTTTAATTAAACGATATCAGTGTTTCCGTAATTGCGAAATTTTTCAAATCGTTTTCTAGCGATTTTGAAATGATTGCTTCGTTGTTAACATTTTCAATTAAAGATCGAGTTCATATCACTGACCTATTAAATTATCCCATGAAACAATTTCACGAAAGTGGATTTTACATCAGTTGTACATTTTGGCAGGAAACCTAGTTTTAATAATATGTCATTATATTTGACGAAACTGCTGAAACATTCTTTTGTATTCAAAGCCCGCGCTACATTGTTCAGATAATTTTCTTGCACGTGCGTTGGAATTGATGGATGCGACGTTTCGACATCCAGCCAGATGGAAGGTTTCCCACTCTGGGCGAAATAATCAAGCTCTGGTTTAGACTTGTGTAATAATTGAGCTTCTTCGAAGCCGCGAAGCGCCACTCTCAATGCAAACATCTGATCCACACATCCCCTACCATAAAGCAAATTACTAAAGACATGATGAACTTATCGTTCTGTAACTGTTACTCTTTCTTTTGAAAAGTGTTACGATTACTGCAATCTTGCAGCATTAAATTGATCAATCAGCCATTATGCCACTTCTTTACTTCCAAATTTCAATTCATTCAGTTTCATTTATATCGTCTAAAAGTTAGCTTGTTTATATGCAAATAGACAGAGAGCGCCACACTTTTCCAGTGTTGTATTAATCCATTTTTAACCCACTTTATTGCAGTTTTAGATGAATAGTATGAAAATGCATTCTTTGATTTTTTCTTCTCTGTCGGTTAGTCTCTTAGGACTTGGTTTCTTGGCTTAATATCTTGAAAACTACCTGATCGAACAGAAGGGAATGTTACACCTAAATGCATATGAAAAATTGTATTAATTACTGCATTGCAATGTTAATACAACGAAATTTTGTTTAATTTTGGTTTTACATATATTAATGTATTAAATATTTAACATTCCACATATAAACCATTTCACATCCTACTCGAAAATGTGTTCTCTTCTTGGTACAAAAATAACTATCTCACATACCATTGTATTGAATTATTCTACAGATGATATTACTCTTTTGAATTAGTGCATTAGCTCATTTTAAAGACTTAATATATTAGATATGGTATATTATATAACTGTCAATGTCAATATCTAGTTTTGTACGACTTTATGACATCTCGGCGATTACAACTGCACGTTTACACGAATTATGTTAGTACCATGAATCAGTTTACGTTTTTGTTGCAATATTCCGTAGAAGCGTCACTTATTGGTCGAGATTTCTGTTATCGTTTAATTTTATTTTTAATTTGTAGAAATCTATTTGCCAGTTTGAGGGTTTGTTAAAATTTTGAAGATCATTTTTAAATTACACCATGAAACTACTATACACTTAAAAAATACTAAACTAGGGAAATTCTGTATAATTTATGGACTTTTTCGTATTGGAGTTGAAATACTTTTTAACACTCCATCCTTGAATTTCCTTATCTATCTATTGTAAAATTATGTGCTTAAAGTATAAAAAAAGGTATGTTGAAGTGCATAGTGAGCTAATTAATGTTAACCTTGATGAAAACAATATTCTTACGACTAGTTGGCTGACACAAATGTAAATTTTTTAGAAAATATATTTTTTAAGGTTATTTATTATTTAAAAATAATACAACAATTAAAAAAACTATTTAATTTAAGAAAAATATAATTAATCTTCGTTTATCTGTTTTGCATTGTTCTAAATGCTAACATCACTGTAAAATTCGAGTGTAATTACAACAATACCTCACAGAAATTTAATTCAATTTTTGGACTTTCCGGTGAGTTTTGGTAAAAAAATTTCGACCACAAAACCCGTAATGAAGAAAATATTCGAAGAATCAACGAACAAATTGGACGGTCCTACCTTTTGCGTCAATTCCTCGGAGCAAAAATAATCCTGGGGTGCTGGTGCGGACACCACAAACACAACTGAAGGCTTGCGGTGTCCACCCCATCTTTATAACATAAACTAGGAAAGAGAAAGTGCATTGGTGTTAGGCGTCTGCTCTGCGCTCCGGCGAGGGCGGGTAGCACACACAGACGCGCAATTCCTTCGGGTGGGTGTCACCGGAACACCGGAGTTGCGTCATCCAATCTTCCAGTGTTGCTGCACTTGATTGGGGAATTGATGTGTGGTCTGTGTTCGGACTTGAGCGATTAGCAAATACATATCGAAAGCTTTTGGCCACCCGACAAAAACTTAGCACGCCTATCAGGCTGCATTGCATTATTGCAGCGGTTTTTTCAGCCATTTTCTCTTTTTGTCGAATTCGTTTCACTTATTGTCAAAATTATTCACTTTCTTATTAAGCCAATTATTTTTGTCACATTCCGGCTGTGACCGAACGGATACCGTTGGATCCTTTTATTGCTTTATGAAGCTTTTATTGCTGTGATTATCTCTGAAATCTCAAATTTTTGTGTCGTTACGTAAGCTGTCATTAGAGAGACAGAAAACATACTTCCAATATCAAATTATGATAAACGGACAATAATTACTGTTGCTGTTACTTCTGAGAGGCTCAGCTGTAGCTGGTTATATAGACTTTCCATGGGAAAATATCTCGTTCTGCATAAGTAACGAATAAATACAAAAAAATGTTAATATCAATCATGGGTTAATACAGAATCAAAGTAGATCAAACTAAGAACATATAAAATCATTGACAATTTACGAATGAATCAATTGTAACAACTCAAATAAATAAATTTTTATATCAGACTAGGCAATTTGAACTTCCGATCTAACTTTACCATCACACCAATTTCGTTACTTTATTAATAGACAGAAATCACAATACAAACTTGACACTTTACCATTGGTTCTACGTTGAAACCGTAAAGTCTTATTTAACATTGATCATCAAACTTTTGAATTCTCCAACTTATAATCAAAAACGAGAGCTTTATGCATTTGCCGATACAACTATACAAAAATTAATTTCTTTATTCAATAGAATTTATCCAAATTGAACTGTGAGGTGGGCACAAAGATAAAGTTTTATCAGCGTCGAATCAGAGGAAAATCAAATATTTGGGTGGTCGTCATTTTTCCATAAGCGGTGCCCTCTCCTTTGTCAATCATATTTAACATCAATATCAATCACTAACTGCTTTTAAAAGAAGAAATTAAACTTTGATTAATTTGGCAATAATCATGACATTTCCGAAATTTTTAAGACGAAAAACAACAATTTATTTGCGGTATTACCACAGGTCTATATACATACATTCTACGGAACTTAATTTCACGGTTCATAGCCTACTCTAGTTATGAAGATTTTTGCTTGCTCCGGATACGTTAAAATGGCAACAGAAATAGTTTTCGACTGTGATTTACATATACCAAAATTCAAACCTATAAAACACACCATGTGAATTTGACTTCGTCAGTATAAACTACTACGCTAGTCAAGGTCGGTTTTACGCTACGAAACAGTCTGACAGCAAAATAAAATATTTTTTGAAATCTCTTAATTATGAAGCATATTTTATGGATTTTTGAGTTTTTTGATTTTAAGTGAACTACATACTATTCGCCCGTGAAAGCGAAAACATTGTGACCTTGAAACGTTTATGTCAACATTACAGTTAATATTATTTACAATGTTTATTACAAAATCAGATGCTGTTCAGAAATGAATATAATTTTGTAGTAAACAAATTATGACATTAACAATGACATTAGCACAACGTTCAAGGCCACGCTACTTTTGCGGTCCAATGGCATACACGCTTTATAAATTATTGAATTAGCCCACGTCGGCTCTTACACTATAATATGTTTTTATAGATCTGAGTTCATCTTATATAAATGAATGTAAATATACAGAGTGATAGCAATTCGAAAACCGAAACTGAATCTGAGCTTTTTTTGCCGAAATAGAAGCTTTCCTTTTTGAAGAGTAAAATTCGATATAATGAACAATTTTATGATAACATTTATTGTTCAAACTTAAATTTTGATACGGTTGATCGAGTCCCTCGAATAAAATTTTAAAATATTCAGGTAAACCAAATTCAGGAGAGATGTAAAAGTGTCATTTCTTGGAT
>QDEB01129812.1:0-28958 GCA_004193795.1 Asbolus verrucosus | reverse complement strand
TAATAGATATAATATAGATAATATGGTAAATGTATTTGAGTATTCCTTTAGCGCACGAGCATTAGCGAGAATTAGCGCACGAGCATTAGCAAGCGCCTAAGTTATTAGCTTTCAAAATTTTTAGATTTATAAACAGTGGGAACTTCTATATTTTTCCAAATTCAATTACAAACTTCCCTATATAATTCGAATTGTCATTTCACATGAAAATACGTGCAAAATAATGCGAATGCGCTAATATTAGGTGCAGATTCTGCACCCAGATTAAATAAATTAAATCAATTTCAAAGATCCACACAAATCAAAGATCCACCGAGTTTAAAGATCCACAGGCTCCGACTTCCAGGTTTTCTTTTAATATAAATCATATCAGTTGAAGTTATAGTGGTGGAAGGTGAAATTTTACCCATCATTGGTCGTGAAATTTTTATTTTAGAAGTGCTATAATTGCAACGCAAGCGCGTAATTTAATCGCAACATCCTGTATATAAATAAATACAAGTCTATGAATATTGTGAAGACACGCAATTTCTTACTTCCCTTCCCCTCTCCATGAATTAGTAAATAACAATGTTTGTTATCTTATATTTTGTTCATCTATTCATATGTTGTTCATATATTTCGTTCAATGCTACATTTAATTTAACATGCGAAGAAAACTGCTATTGTGTGTGTGGCTGTTAGACAAGAAGAAAAACCAATAACTGATTATTTTCTGATGTTTTCACAACAAGCAAGTTGAGAAAACTCGATTTTTAAAATTGGAAAATTGATTTAATTATCCAATTTTTATCCTTAATTTCATATTATTAAACAAACTTTTCACGTTGTAATTATGTCAATCTAACTTTCTAACTTTCGAGCTAATTTAGTGTTACGGGAAAAATTTTCATATTTGTTCTTAACTAAATTGCTTATTTATTAATTTTTTTAGTTAACTTTTTATTTCGTATTTTCATAAATAATTAGATGTCATGTTCGTCGCAGCAATCAATAAGCTGATTTTAATTAAACTTGATTCGTATATTACTGCCATTTCAAGAGGAAAAAGGGATTCAACGCGGTACAGAATGTTTTAAGAAATCTTGGACAACACGTCATCAGCACATAACACATATGAACACTTCGTATGTAATGAATATAATAAATATTGCACATGATGAAATAGTTTTGGACAAAAGTCAATTATATTGTGAAAAGGAGAGAAATTGAAAATGAAGGAAGCTCCAATGAGAATCAAACACATATTCATAGTCAATCGGATCGCCATGTAGACGTTTTCCTAAAAATTTGTTATAAAAAAAATTAGAAATGAATAAAATGTAGGAGAGAAAATTATCAAAAAGGTATTAATTAAATATACATTAAAATGTTCGTATTTTAGTTTTTAGTCATATATGTAACAACTAGAACAATAAAATTACAATCAAAACAAAATATAAGTCTTTAAACTTTTCCTATCATCAACTAATTTTTTAAAAAATTGTTCAGCGAATTGATAAGTTTGATAACTTGGATTAATATTCATAATTTGAATATCAAGAATATTTAACATATCGTGTTCCAAGAAAATTATTTTCAATTAAACAAACACTCAGTAAAGATCTGTATGTTATTTGAATTCTTGTAGTATCAAGCTTTATTGCAACTGAATGAAAAATGACGTAGACTGCGTAGATATTGAACATTTTTGGAAATTTTCAAACCTAAGTAAATTCCATAAAGTACAAATAATTGTTATTACATCACCATGCACGGCCGTTAAGTCGGATATCTACATGTCATCACGGATTATAATTATTTTGATATAGTTCATCACCAGTGTTCAGTGTATGATCAATCTTTAAAAAATTTCTGACTATATGACATGAGCATAATAACATCCGTGTCTGAATTTCAACAATTAAATTTTCTTTTAAATTTAAAGTGTTTATGTTACTGATCATTATCAGTTAAACGCACCACCACCCGACACGGCCATTAGACCGGATATTCACATATCATCACGGATATTGCTACCAAGTGATGATATACTTTCAATCCAGCGTAATTACTGCCATCTTGCTGCACTATAAGTATCATTTTCTGACTATATGACATAAGCATAATAATATAGCCTTTTGAATTTCAACAATGAAATTTTCTCTTAAATTAAATATGTTTATATTATTGACCAGAGATTTGATTACTATACCCGTAGCTGAAATAACTAACGGTAAAATTGATTTTTTTTTTAAGATTCCATAAATTTTTAATTGCAGCAGAAAGCTGTAAATATTTGTCAATAAGGTCAGTAAGAGGTTGTGTGAATTTGGCACACCAATATCTAAAAGATATACCTGTCGGTTCTGTCCATTAAATAAAATGATATCAGGCCTGTTGACGACGATATGTGTATCGGTTAAAACAGTTCTGTCCGAATATAATTTATAGTTATCGTTTTCCAAATAACTACAAGGTGTGTATTGATAGTATGATTTTATTATCTTGCATTAAATTATGTTTTAAAGCCACTTATTGATGAATAATTTTGATAAACATGTCTTTTTGTATTCAGTTTGTGCCAAAGCAGAACAAAATAAAATGATGTGTTCAATTATTTCTGATTCTGATCTATCATCAGTAATCGAGTAATCATTATGTATATACTTCTTGTAATTTTTGATATTTATCACTCTGTCTTGGACAGCAAATATTTCCCGTATATTAGATTTTTTTAATCACGCATAACGAGTTCATGGAAAAATCTTTCAACCAGAGGCTTTTCTTTTATATTTATGATTATGTTATTAATGTCAATTTTTAGAGGATTAGAAACCACGGAATTATTTAGATTTAAAGTTTTAAAGATTTAAAAAAAATTATCGGTCGATGGAATCGCTTTTAAAAAAAGTATTTTCTTGAGTTCTATCGAGAAAATATTTTTTNNATATTTTTTAGTATGGAAATTTGATTGTGAAGCAAAATTTCTAAATTTAGCAGACCTCTCCCACCAGTTACTCGAAGTAAAGTAAATCTTTCTACCGCAGATTTAGGATGATTTTAATATTAATGTTCTGAATATTTGTTGTAGTAGTTGATATTATTTGTTATTATATTATTTATTTATTGATTTATTGACAGTGGAGAACATATCATTTACAAATATGATTCTAAAGGTTAAATAAAACATTTGCAAATATTATTTCGAAAAGTTGTGACAGATATTCCAACAAAATCCAAATCTTTTAGCGTGTTCCTGAACTTCGACAAACGACAATGGGACGAATTCGCACTATGCGGTTCGATGAAAAAAAAGTGAGAACATTTGACAACGATTCGAAACATGAATCTGAAACAATTGTAAAACTGCCAAACAATCAATCAGAGATAAAAAATTTTTATAAATAAACAGAGCATCAGCAATACATCTACGATTGACCAAAAGCATTAAAGAAAAATAAGTTAAAATATTATATAGTAATTATCCAGTGAAAAGTAAATATGAAATTTAAAAAATTTGACATTTTTTTAAAATATTTTCAGTAAGGAGTGGGGACCAAATAATAGAACAATATCCTAGATTAGATCTTACAAGAGAATTGAAAATTATCATTAAAGGACGAACACCATTAAATTCAGAACAAAATCTCAGTGTGAAACTTAGTAACTTATTAGGTTTAGAAACTGTTTCATTAATATGAAAAGAAAAAGGTAACTGGTTATTTAAAGTGACATTAAATCTCGAAATTGTTAAACATTGTCAAGATTATTATTTGATATGAAATAGTCAAAAGAACCAGTCATCGATTTATGGCTGAATCTTAAGACCTTGCATTTAGATATATTCAGTTCAAATTTATTTTGTATTACACACACAATTCAGCTGATAGATTCAAGTCATCCTGGATGAGATTTTATCACCCCGAAAGAATATGCTAATAATGGAACAGCGTAGGTATTAATCACTTTAATTAATATTAATTCAGAAATGTTTCTAATATTGACTTTACTCTTGTGTAAAACTGTTCCTCCAATTTAGTTTTAACTATTTATGTTCAATATGCCAAAATATAAAGCAAAATTTCCCTTTATATAAACTTTTAATAATGTCTCTATTGTTAATTGTATATTTCAAATTTTGATAATGACCACCAACAATAACTTGAGTCTTGCACCTATCAACTCTAAAATTCATTCCAATATCATCGGAAAAATGTCCAATTATCGTTAATAGTGACAAGATGATTTTTAGTTGATGCATATAGCTTGATATCATCCATGTATAAAAGATGATTTAATTTAGTTTGATTACTATTGTTAACTCTGATACCCAGAGCTGTTTAGTAAATTAGATACAAGGTTAACAAGTTTAACAAAATCAAAGAGGGCTTAACGAATCACCTTTATAGATTCTTCTTTTTATTGATATTGGTTTAGATTTGAAAACATTATTGTCTATGGATTTTAAGTTGGTACACCAAAATTTTATGTGATAAAAATTTAACTAAAGTGTCGTTAATTTTGTAAACTTTAAGAACTTTGATAAGTCATGAATGAGAAATTGCGTCATAAACCTTCTTTTAGTTAATAAATGCTATGTTTTTCCTGGCTTGTTTCCATTATTATTGCATCTATTGTTAATTTCTCCATTCAACCAAAAGAAATTTGGATACAACCCTTTTGCTCTTTATTAATAATATGAATCTTTGACAATGACTATTTCTGTGAAACAAGAGGTCATTATTTTCTATAAAGTTGGTAAGCAAATAATTGTTTTATATTTTGAAGGGTCTCTAGTATCTGAATGTTCAGGTTTAAAGTAAGTTATTACACAGACCAAAAACTGGGGAAAGGTATTATGTTGTTCTATGAACTTGTTTAAATGTTTAAGTAAATATTTATGTATATGTATAAATTTTTTAATCTAAAGATTATGAATTTGGTCATCTCCTGGAAATTTCCAATTATGTGTTTTAGTAATGTTTTTAGTTATGTTTTCAAGTGTAATTGTATTGTTAAAATCATTACTTTTGTTTGCAATTTTGTTTTCTATATTGTCAATCTATTCAGCATCTACATTATATTAGACTATATATTTGACCTATTATTATTATTATTATAAAAAAGGTCTTGCTCTGACTAATCCACCGGTCAGGAAGGCTATATTCATTACGGATACAAATGTATCAAGTAGTGACTTAATACCAGTGATCATATATCTGAAATCGCGCTAAATTTGTCAGCAAATTCAAAGCGTCGACTTTATATAATTAGTTCCAAGACGACGAATTGTGTTATCTACAGGCATATTATAATATATGCATTTATTCAAAATCTCGCAAAATCAAAATATCCACAAGTCAAAACGATGAAAAGAGCAACGTTTTGTTTGTCTACATTCGCAAATATGTCGACATTTTTTTCTATCGACGTTTTTACTCATCAGCGTTCAGACTATTTGATATTTTTGTTTTGTTAACTTTTTGGACTTCGATATTTTGAGGGCGGCTAGATGGAGTCAACGTTATGGAATTCAATTGTTATGGCTCATCACACAATTCTCATAAATTTCTATTTAAATTTAATATGCTAAAACAGAAAGATATCGAAAATGTATGAAATATTTCTTTATTAACCATTTGCATAATAAAATTACAACTTGTTAAACATAAGTGATTTCAAAAAAAACTCATTCGATATTTGGAAAATGTTATGTTTACTTGATTTTTGACTTACTTTGATATTTTAAGTGGACTGAACACATTTTTTTAAAACATCAAAATTTAAAAAAATATATATAAAAGAAAATAAATATAAAATATCCAAAAAGTTATAACGATTCGTTTAAAATTAACACTTCACTAGAAAATTGTAAAAAGAAAAAAGTTAATTTACTGTGCTTTATAATATTTTTGAAACTATCGAATTATGCAAAAACGTAATTGCATAAATAATAAAAACAAGTTTGATACTTTTTACGGTTTACGACACTTAAACTTGAACATTCTTAAATTCTGATTTCCACTCCATAAGTCGACATTTTTCTATTATTATTAAATTGTTGGAATCTCCACAGAGCATTGGTTTAAACCAATGGTACAACAATTTACGAATTTCCCACATAAATCATTTCAAAAGGTCAAATTGAGCTACAGCGTTACATAGTTGTGTATAAATAAGAAGAGAAATACAACAGAAAAACAAATATATTACCGGATGCGCAAACACAAACCAACTTAATTACCTCCAAGTTAATTGTTGTAATAAGCATTCGATTAAGAAATAAACAAAAAGAAAACAAAGAGTTGCTTCTAACCTGTTTACAATGTTAATGAGTTTATAATTAGAATGATGCTTTTGACATAATTAAATGTATCACTCGATACAATCAAATTCAATTTGAATGAGTTAATGTAAGATATAAACAATGCTGTTCCATTCAAAAATTTGCGTTGAGCGTGGGAAGTTATAGCACAGAAATATCTTATTACTTGTTTGTAATCATTTGAGAAATTATTCCAGATTAGATATCAAATGGTGTTGGGAAGTTTCCCGCCGATGATAATGGTAGTCATAGATGTAACCGCTTATATTTAAATAATGACTTTTTTGGTTCCCTCGGTAGAAGGCAGCTGTTACCTGGATGAAGTGTAAAATTTCATAGTGTTGTGATTCAAAACAAGAAATCGTCCGGTTACGGAGAATTGAATAAGAGTGGATATTTTCAAATTGGAAATGAAATGTATATTTTTGTAGGGTTTTGTAAACTTGGAAACACTTTTAGCCAACCCACCTGCTTTTACTTGGAATAACCCCAATAATGACACGATGACAAATAAGTTCTTTTCATAACATTTGGCAAATATGAAGATCTCTTTTAAGATAAGAAAATATTAAATGTTTTTAAAGCACAAAGGAGCTATTATCGTGAGAATAAATTTACTGAGTCAAACTACTTTATCTTGTTCTTTCGATTTTCCTTCGGTGAACACGCAATAAATTTAATGATACCAAAACAGAACAAAATAAACGAATTTTGTCACGTAACAACAACAATTTAAGTTTAATTAAACAAGGAAAAAAATTGTGTGAACAGTGGACATTTCTTATTTGCATAAACAGACACACAACACCGAAGGTGTATTAAAAACAAGAAGGCGGCGTATGTCAATATTAGCTACAACTTCAAAGCTGGGAGTGGTGCGCTTTGGAGAGCTTCCTGGGGAGGTCGCTTACAATAAACACTTCGAGAGGGCTACCATACTCTTCATCTTAGTTTACTGTGTTTACAGTTTCATTGACACCAAACTCAATATATCAACTTACACACCAGCAACCACACCTAATTAATAGAGCTGAAAACCACAAGCAGCTGAACGACACTCAGCTCATCAAACGCACATTTAACAATGTTCCTTTTTCTAAATTTTGACTAGAATTATTTTTTTCAACTGAAAAATCAAAATTAATTTTCAATTTCCATCGATACTAAGATAAATACAACTATGTTGAATCACGAGATTATCTAGAAAAAGACGATAGCTGTGGGTCTATTTTTCTAATTTAATAGATTTTTGATATCTAAATAATGTTCTTTTTAGCAAATTTTGACTAATTTATTTTTTTAAATGAGAAAATCAAAATTAATTTTCGATTTTTGTCGATTGCAATACTGAAATCGACATAAATGCAATTGCACTGAATCACGACGTTATCTCGAAAAAGGCATTAACTGTGAGTTTATTTTAACACTTATAACTGCAAATCAATTTCTCGTTCGTACGTGTTCGTGTACGGACTTTATCGACCTTAGCGTATAAAACTTATCCATTGAAACCTCCTAATGTGTAATTTTTCGAACTAAATTGAATTATTTGATATGCATGTTGGTCGAAAAATCTGAAAACTCTTGTTTGTTTTTGTAATTTTTCGTCAAAATGTATTTTTTTTAGTTCTAATTGTTTTCGAATGTTTAATAGCTGTTATCAGATCACCATGGTGATTTAGTGATGAAAATGCCTTTTTCCAGGAAATTACAAAAATAGTTCTCAATTTTTTTTTCAGAAAAATTAATTGACATTTACAACATCTCAATCAATGAAGTTTTTCTAGGGAAATGCAATACAGATATCTAAAGCTCTCTCAAAACACGATACTTTCAAGGATACTTATTTTTATTTCTAAAATTTCAAAATTTTCGTTTTTTTTTGTAATTTTGTTAGACCATGATTTAATGGTAGAAATGAGATATCGTAGAAAACATTATAAAAATATTTCTCAGAACATTTTATTTTTTAAAATATTCATCGATTTCGATACTTGAAATGATTAAAATACGACTGTAGCACATTTAAAAACATAGTTTAAAAACAATGTTGAATTTTAAATTCATTATTTAAATTTAAATAAATACGTCTTTTTTATAATCTTCAGCTGTTTCGTTTAAAATGGGAAAGGAGATATATGTTAAGTGCATTTTGTTAACGTTTTAATTAAAAAAGAGTAAGCGGATTTGTTATTTTGGTCGCGTTTCAAGCAGTTTGCTTACTTTTCCAGTTTAGTTTCACCTCTTGAATCCTTCAATAGACTCTAAGTTTATAGCGGAGTCAATCCTAAACCTATTTAAACTTCACAAAAACTTCCAAATGGAAGCTGGATTGCTCTCCTCCCACCCAACCTCTAAATAAGTTTTTTTTGTTGACAATAATGGGAATAATTTTGATGTTTGTTATAGAGTCAATAATAATTATATATGGATGATACAAAAAGTGAATAAACAACATGTGGCTTGAGATTGGAGTCGTGTAATGTTAGATCGTGTACAATAGAACAAACAAAATAAAAATAAGGAACCCATCCGAACACAACATTTAATAAACACATAAACTGGTTGTTAAATGAGCCCGTCAAAAATGAAACGTTCATCAATGTAAGATAGCTCACTCTTTATACTCGAGAAACTAACAAAGACAATGATATTTGAAGTTATTTGAAGCTGACTCTTCAACAAAAGCTCCGATGAGCCGTCAACATTAAATGCCCAAGTGTTTGGACCACTTCAGGTTCATATACAAAGAAAACCGTCACTCAAAATACCACTAACATTCCTATTGTAACATATACAATCATTTTATATACTACTCTCTTCGTTCACAGTCAATATTATAGATCCACATCAATGAGATGCATTCTTAATTCATGATCATTTAATCACAGCTTTTGTGTATAAGTTACTTTTTATCACCATTCCTGCTGCTTTATTTCAATTTGCATATCAAACAGTCAGCAAAAATTGCTCGCATAGATACAAAATCGATGCAACAGTGACACATTTAACTACCAATTGCAAGAAAATTAACTGAAATTTCCACATTTTGAATTTTTGCGTGATTTTGGAAAATCAAGAAAACAGGTACTGAGAGGTACAATTTCAAACTGCGTTTCTTTCTGGCATAAGTTCCAAATAGAAAGATGACATTTACAACTGCATTAATAAATTTTCGATTTTTTTTATTTTAACCAATTTCGAAAAAAGTTCAAAAACACTTTGGTTAAAGCTTTTTCATATTTTCATTTATTCTAATTAAGATTTCTTTAAAAACTGATTTTTTCTTAATTGTATGTACATTTTTGACAAATTTGTTTTACTTTAATATTAATAATAAGAATCTGCTATTATTCAGTCCAATATCCCTTTAATGTTGTGGGAGAGTTTACCGCTCCCATTTTCATTTATAGTTCCATGAAAAAATAAAGATTTTAAACATGCAAGAATCAGATTGTTTGATAGATACCTACCACTGTTTATTCAGCTTTGTTCTATTGATTTTATTTGTCTCTGACGTCACATTTTTTTGTAATATGCAATGCATTACCTCAAAAAATTAGAAACAAATTGACATATGATCCTCAATAATTTATTCGTTAAATTAAATAATTAGTTACACAAAGGATTACACAATTGATCAATTGTTCGCCAATAAATGATTGATGTTTTGATGCCTATCCATTTTATTTTAAACTGTATTGTTTTTATGTTATATCATATTTGAATAAGTTGAGACATGTTGGAAGGGTACCTGCAAAGTGAAATATTTTCAAAGAAATTAATCACGGATTATATTGAAGTCATAATGGCATTAAAAAAATATTTCACAAAAGTTCGTTGTATCCCTTGGAACAATTCAGTTCTTCCAGCAATATACACAGATGTCTCTCAAATGTATGTTTTGACATTGTTTTAAACGACAATGAACCCTATATACTAATACAGACGTCTCTGACCGGTACAGATGCAGGTATCATCGAAATGGCAAGTCATTTTAGTTATACATTTCTGACAAGAGAGCCATATAATATAGGCATGAGTGCCGACAAAGATGTTTTATTCCAAAATTTGTGCCACTTATAGTTGAATCTGAGAATCCCGAATTTTTTTGACATATTTCTCTATGAGGGTGTTTCAAAAGAAAAACTTTTACAAATTGACATATCAACTTTTGAATTATTGCGCTTGAAAATTTAATTCAACCATTAAATAAATTAAAATGTGTCATACATACGTACATTAGGAAATGGAGATAATGAAACTTGTGTATCCCAAGGGCAAGTTTGTGAAATGATGAAAGTTGGCTAAACTGATTAATTGATTATTGACCGAAGCGCTGAAGTCTGTAATTAATTCAATACTTTAATTAATTTAAGTTAATGCCAACTGAGTGCTTGCATGGCGCAATTGGGTAATAATTAATATCGAAGGCCGATGATCTACTTTTCTTGAACGTTTCAAGAATTTATATTTTTGTTAATTTTTCATTAAATGGACAATTAAACAAACACGCTGCCTTATGTACTTTAGTAGTAATTATTAGTTTCTAGTTTTAAAATGATTACGTTACAAACTAAAATTTATCTTTTATTAACATTAACACAATTGACGTATGCGGAAAATAAACCATTATGAAAATATAAAAATCAAAATAACAAAAAATTAAAAGCTCAATTAAAGATGACCTTTATAAAATATCTCAACTACTAATAAATAAATAAATCAGATCACTTGCAAGATTAAAAACAAATAGCAATGATAATTTACAACAAGGATAAAATTACCATTGAAAGTATATCTAAGGCAATATACCCTTAAACGGGTCTATAAAATGTATATTAGAACGGTTGGATATAACGAACACTCGGCTATAACAAACTAAAAGATACATTTATTTAGTTTTTACGAATTGCCTATGATAATATGACTAACCCTTTATGAAAAAACTCTTAGCCAAAAACAACAAGTACAACACAATTACGCTAGTTTTACCATTTTATTTTAACAGTTTTTTACATTTCAGTGCTTTTTATGAGATTTTTTTCATATACCAAACTGTAAGCCTATTCTGATTTTTTAATATATATTTTAATTTTCTTTATAGTTACATATAAAGTCTTTGTCAAGTTTAAACTTTTTTGAAAATTTGATAATTAAACAACTTACAGTCGAAATTGTTTCCGTGACATTTTTTGTTTGAATACTCCCAGAGAATGCTAAAAACTGTTAGAAATCAGCCATTAACTTTTGGAAAAGTTGGCATCTTAAATAAAACATTCAACAAAATTCATTTCCAAAATTTAAACAACAAATCAAAAAAAAAACTAATTTAAACAACAATAAAACAGAAATATCATTATTATTGACATAACTTCTATTACGACAAAAAAATATACTTATATGGCAGTTTCTAATTTGGTCCTTAGATCTGAGTGAAAAATTATATAATGCAACATAAAAAGTGTCATTAGTAAATACAAAATTATGACGCACTATAATATTTCGATAAAACACCTCTCTGCATTCTCTCATAAGTATCATTACTTAGTACCAGTTGGTTATGAAATATTATGAAAAAAACATTGAAATTATCCGTAACTGAAACAAAACTAAAATGCACTTTCGTTCGATACTAAACTAAATGTGAGTTGGCATTTAAGAAAAGTATCAGTGACGTCATATGTCAAAAATGACAAGTGATGGGCTTTATTTAATATATCCATAATTAGTTTTTAATTAAGCGAAGATGTTTTATAAAAAGTGTTTTATGTCAGATCAATATTTACTGCCACAGAAGTTCCGTTCCATATTTTCGTTCGATGGACTCTGTATATAAATTGATGTCAAAAGAGTAAAAAATAATCTACTTAATTCGGACAATAATAAAATCGAAAAAATATTTATGGTTTTTGTAGATGAAGAGAAAACGAATATTTTTTTAATTGATATTTTCTGATTTTGAATGAAAATGACGGAATTAGCTTTAATGGTGCGTCGAGGGTAGTTCTTGAGTTGCTTAATCTTCATGAAAATCAAATAGGAGAAACAGTTTCTGGAAGCTGACAACTGCCAACACAACGTACAACAACAAAGAGAGTAAAACGTCGCTCAGGGTGGTACACAATTGGTGTTAGGGGGTGAGGTTTACATTATTGCGCGTTTACTGGCTGTTTCACACCACCGTACAGATCTGAATAATTCAATAACACTCTAAATAGGCGGCACTAACATCAAAAAGACGCGTTCAACCCAAAAGCTAAATTTAACATTTTTAAAGGTGCGCACAAAAAACGACCAAAAAATATTTTTACGAATTATCGTCGACAGTTCTGCTGTCATTCCAAATTATCCACTGTAATTTCATTTGCTCGCGTTTGTTTTATTTTGATGAAATACATCGAACATTTTCATCAAACGCCGTCAAAACGCATAATTCCATTTGCCAAATTGATTCAAAACCATCTCCACAGGGACACATTTAAATAAGATGCTCGATTCGTCCATCAATCACGCCGTAATTATTTCATCACACAACACTTCCAACCAATCCTGTTTTTAATGGAAAATGCGGGAAAGCTCACATAAAGAAAAAATATAAAACACTTTCAATAGCACTTACTTTTCCATAATTTCAACATTTTGCATTGAAAAATAAATGGGCCATTTTAAAATGCTACTTTTGTGAAACCAAAGAAATTCAAATAAAAATAACATAAATTCTTCGCTCCCCCGCTTTTACTACACCAGTCCCAGTGGTTTCTACAATTTTCCACTCAGGACCGGACTAGCCCTTCCCACTCCCAATCAAACTTTTCATTTTTAACATCCGATAATCTCACTAATCGATTGCGATAATCCCCCTAATGCTGCCAACCTGACCCCTCCTCCGATGAAACCAAAAAATCTATCACTAAAGAACCTTTTTCAGTCAACAATTTGTAAGCCTTGTTGAATCAGATTTTAATTAGTTTAAAGAAGTATTTTGTCTAAGACAATTTGTGAGAAAGTTTCTTTATTTTAAATTAATGGTAATGCGGGCCTGTTCCTTCAGAGAAGACGAGAACGCCGAAAACGAAGCGGCATAAAGTTATCCTACGGCGTTTATGTATATATTCTGACGTTTTGCAAAATAGAGAAAATACCTTATTTTCACAGAGTTACGTGTTACACGAACACAATACTTGCTGAAAATTTAATAATGACGCTTTTAAGAAGACGCATTTTCACTAATTAAATTATGCGCTTTCCGCTTTATTAAAATTTCACTTCCGAGAAGATAAAATATTGCTGCCGTTCCAAAAATCAGCCGAATGGAGATTGCAACAATAATTTTTTTACCAGACAACTGCGGAATTAGGAAACCTCGATTTATTTTCCCAATCATCGACAACACGATAAAATACTGTAGCAAAAAATCGAACTGTAGCTCGCTGAAATAACATATTTTGGAAAGATGTTGTCGTCAAATAATAGATTGACAAAAATTGTTTTTGATCTTATTTTCTCGCATGTAAAAATTCCGAACACACGTTCAGAATTCAACTGCACACATAAGTGAGGAGAATATGAATATATAAGGGGCGAAAAGTTGGGTTTTGTCCAAAAAACAACGCAAATATTGTATTCCAATTAACATATGAACAAATAAATAAAACCATTGAACTCTAATGTAAGCTTCCTAATAGATTAAGCATTTCACAAGCGGCGGAATCAAGATAATTATAAAGCAAAGTGTATCACAACCTTATTGCTGCCGCTCAAACTTGCAAACTCATATGTGAACTTAGAATGTGAGAGGATGGTCGTCGTCCAAATCTACCAAAAGAGCAATGACATGCCGAGCGACGGAACAACAGCAAAATAAACACTCACAATTCAAAATCAAAAATGAAAGCACCGAACGGGTGATTTTTAATTAACGTGTTATTTTGACGTGGTTCAGGTCATATGGGCTGAAAAATATGGGGGCTAAAGACGGCGTTTCACATTCTATTGTGGATTGGATGCTCCCAACACTGAGTACTCAGAAGCGGTGTTAAATTATAACCTATACTATCTACAAAAGCACTCAGATAAAGGCTGAGATATTAGTTAAAAATAAAAGCATTGCAGCGCTAAAAACAACATATGACAGCCAATCAGATTCTCTTATTAATTATCAAGCCGACGAAATTTTATCGAATGCTTCTTTTTAGTTTGGTGGCTTTTTTCTGGTGTACGTTTTAAGTGGAGAGTTATTTTGATTGGTACTATTTGAATGAAATTGAAATAAGGTTATTATTCAATTATTTTGCGACTAAATTGTAACGGTATTTCGCTTTTTTTACGACGGGAAGTAAACCGCCACTTTAACTAATTAAAATCAAGACAAACACTTTAAAATGATTTCAATAATGTTTGTTTATTGACAGTACCGATCGTCACTTCGTACGATTTCGTACTGGTAATGGTTTAGGAGTTAGCTACATTTCTAAGAAAAAAAAGATTGGTTTTTCTTATTTTTTAAAAAATTATATATAAGTGTCTGGCAATTATGTCAATACTTTGGCAGGTGGTAGAACACGAAAAAAGAAAAGAAAGGAGGGAAGGTCTTTTATATAAGCTCTCAAAGCCTGAAATGAGGCTACTTTCATTTGTAAATAATTTCGTAACGTTGTGAACCAGAAAAACGAAGTTTTAGTATTTTATTTTTCAAAATTCATATATTAATACGTAGTAATTATTTCAACGGAGTAGTTTTAGTGGGTGAAGGGCGCTCCTTTATCCCTATTTTTTGGAGTACTTTTTTTTACGCTACATTAAACACTAAACAATAAGGGTACTCTTGTCATATATGGATAATAATGCAAATGTATCTATTTTTGTAGTTAAATTAAGGAGAAATAACATTTCGGTGTGTAAATGGTCAGAATTTAAGTCTGACAGTATTTTATGACAACATACTCTTATTTTACACTATCTTGAATTGTTCTAAAAAACTAACTTTTTTTTAATGAGATTCATTTTTTGTATTTAAATTTAGATAATTTCAAAATGGTGTATCCTATCAACAGTTAACAAGAACGCCTTTTTTACTAATTAGTAGTTATTGATTTGTTTTATGTAAAAAAAAATAAGAAAAAGGTTAATCGAAAAAAATGTGTCTGAAAGACTACTCTTTACCCACTAAAACTACTTCTTCGAAATAAGGTATTATTAACATATGTACTTTGTCAAAATAAGTTTCTGCATTAGAAATCAAAATTTCGTTTTTATGGTTCAGGATGTTTTAGAATTATTCACAAATAAAAGTAACCCAACATCTTCCTTTAAGAGGGCGTAACTCCCTTAGGAGGCTCCGTAGAGAAAAAGTTTTTGTAAAAGACACAATAATTTTTTGTTTTATCATTAATTAATTAATAAAAATATAATCATCTTTTTTAGAACGTCTTAAGTATCGCTAAATATTTGAGTACGAAAATCGTTAGAGAGTTAAATAGATCAATGAGTGGCGTAGTTAATCAAGAGTCATGGGATCTTGATATGAGGATTAATAGTAAGTATAAAAATAATAACATTTTCATCTATTATTTATTGTATCTTATATAATCTAAATTAAAATAATAAATAAATGTAAAATACATGTATATTTATAAAAATTTGCAAGTTGTTTGTTTGTCAAAATTCATTTATAATCAAGTTATCAAAATTGTTCAAATTCACATTCTTCATTCCATTCGATATCAACTTCATTTTCGATAAAATTCTTATCTTGTCAGTAATAATTCTAAGAGTAACAACAAATTACTGAAAAATTTCTAAAATTTGCCGTTACACCACGAAATAGATAAACAAAGAATTGTCAAAAAATTGTGTTTAAAATGTAATTCTGTAGTACGTCACTGAAAAATTGATAATGTTTACACTCATTTACGTTACCATTATAATTTATCTCTGATCTTCTCTTGCATTTCTATTAAAAAAAAAAATTACAGAAAAAAAAAAGAATATATGTATTTGAGGAAATGTAAGTAAACTTTGAGTCCCATAACTTACTTTCGAAGAGTTTAGGTGGGTTTCTAGTAAACAAATTTGTGTCGGCTTTGGTGCGCATGTGTATTTTAATAAAGCGTTATGGTATATTATTAAGTCTTAAGACCTCTCAAAAGTAAACACGCGAATAATATCCACACTTTAGATATTCCCGAAATTATTAACAAATCTGAGAAGAGATCAGCCGTTGATAATTGAGTATAAATGAATAATTTTGGAGGTTTCTCTAACATTTTATAAAATACGTAGTGTGAATTTTAAATCATTGCTAATTCGCTTCTTAAATCAAAATGACCCAGTTATTAACTGAATAAGGTCGAATTCATCATTGGGTTCCTGTAGTTTTTGTTGTGTGAGGTTGAAGTTTCTGCTACCGCCAATGGAAAGAAAAAAGAAATTTTGTTCTTGCCGCCTCGCCGCTGATCAGCAAACAGGAAGAGTGAGGTACTGATTTTCTAATTAACAAATTATTTTTATTAAATCACCCGCCAATTAGCACGACGCAGGCGTATTGTGGTCAATGTTGACGTTATTTCAAATTTTAGATGGTGTGTTGGACACGAAAGGGATTGGCAAATTAAACTTAAACGATTGGTCTTTGTACCGATTATTTTACTACCGCTCGTCATTTTCCTCGTTTTTATCACCCGCTACACCTCTGTTACCAACACGACCAAAGATGACGTCATTTGTAAGTCCACCCTATATATCAATCTTATTTTCAGCGCCACTTTGCAGCCATGAAAAAATTCGACGAGAGCGAAATTTTGGAGGACGAAGACAGACGAGACGTTTTAAAAGACGCCAAAACATCCTACGTACCGGAAATCACAGATAATAACACCAATGTTAAGGAACGACGCAAAAGGGACCTGAAAGTCACTTTAAATCAACAAAATGTAAGTATTCTTCTCTCACGTGATTTTTTGACATCCAAAAATCCAGAAAAACAAAACATTTTTGCTAACAAGCTAGAATAGCCAACTACCCAATTTATCAATTAACTAGTCTGTTATTAACCATTTAAATTCTAAGATCAAATCTATTTTCAACACAAAAATTTAACAAATTTCTAATTTTTTTTTTTTGACTCTTACGTAGATATAAATTTAATTTAAGATAGTGGTATTTTCAAAAAAGACATTGTATATCAAAAAAACACAAACTACCTGTTTACATAAAAAAACAGTGATTTTCAGCAGTTCTTAAACTATGGTTTACCCTCCTTTATAAATTTTAATTATTTCGTCCTCCCCTCTCTTTTATTGCAGTATTGTAATCAGATCATTTTTTGCGAATATAAGTGGACTTATAAATTTATTTAATCTGATTATAACTTATTTAGAGATATACACATATTTTTCTGGAAGCAGAATATAAAAAATAATAATTTTAATAATATAAAAATAATAATTTTTGTATGCGGTTGAAATCAAACTATAAACCTCAATTATAATAATTATAAATATAGAAATAGAATCAAAGATGTTATTTTTTGTGTAGATACGAGTATTACCCAGTTTATTAGATTAAATTAACTTTTTTACTATTCCTTTACATTTTTCAATATTGTTTTTGTTCCACGTTTTATAATAAAAAAATATTTGCATTTTCTAGTTATGTACTTAACTGTTATATTTTTTAACATTTTTTCAAAATTTTTTATTAAAAAAATATTTTTTCTTGTATAATAATTAATAATAAATATTTTACTCCCTTCCCCCTTTAAATAAATTTTACTATTAATATTACATAATATATCACATTATAATGATATTTTTATTATTGATTATTTTAGTACACCGATTATGACGAAGATGTGCGTAATGACACAGACATTTATGAATATTTTACAAAATTTGAAACAAACACCATACAGTGGACAGTAAGTCATTGAGATATTTTTGCATCAGTTAAAATTGCATAATTTTTGAGTTACCCCTTCCAACTGATCAGGACGATAATGACCTGAAGAGCAAAGTTGAACAAAATACAATTGTGCCACTCTCCTCTAATAATTCGGATGAAAGCACCCTTTTTTGGATAAATAAATTAAACTATCGTCAAATCAGAGAACTTCAGGGTAATTTAATGCTAATTTTTTCAAAAATTTGCTCTAATAACATAAATTGAAGCTTTGACAATGAAAAAATATATGAATGAATCGATGGATCCATGTGAGGACTTCTATGAATTTGCTTGTGGTAACTGGAAAAAGTACCACAGCATTCCTGCTGACAGAACTTCTTACGATACTTTCGAAATGTTGAGGGAAAATTTAGATGTTGTCTTACGAAATCTACTATCGGAACCAATTGATGAGGTATTTATTTTTGTGTAGGTATCAGTACTAAGAAAAAATGTTAATAATTACTTTTGTCGAAGGAAGAAAATTATTTGTTAAATTCTACCCTTTACAACAAAACCACGAAAGCTGCGGTTAAAGCAAAATTCTTTTATAAATCTTGCATGAACGAGGGTAAGTCTTTGATTATTTAAATTACCGTTTGAATATTTTTATTAAATTTATCCAGAAAGGCTGAAGCAAAGGGCTGAAAAGCCGTTAATAAAATTACTCAATGAATTAGGAGGGTGGCCGATTATTCAACCAGACTGGGACGATACGAATTTTGATCTAGAAAAATTGATGGCGGATTTAAAACTTTTTAACAACGACATTTTAATAACAGAATGGATTGGGCCTGATATAATTAATTCAAAGAACTATATCATTCAGGTATCACCTTTAATAACAGCTTACTGTTGATTCACATTGAGACCCTTTTAACACCCTTTTTTTTCTCTTTGTAGATCGATCAGACGACATTGGGTTTACCTGGAAGGAGTTACTTTCTGGACGCGTCTTATTCAAAGTATCTCGATGCTTACAAAGCATTTATTCTAAGCGTGGCCACGATTCTAGGGGCGCCTATGACAGAAGCTGTTCAAGATGTCAATGACCTGATTACATTTGAGACCAAATTAGCAAATGTATGATTTTTAGTGGATCTACTAAGATCAATTAGACTATACTTAATTCTAGATAATGATTCCGAGTGAAAATAGACGCAATGTTACCGATTTGTACCTCAAGACAAGTATTGGAGCACTTAGAAACTATTTCCCACAATTTGATTGGGTCCACTATTTCAGCATTATTCTTGGCAAAGAAGTAGATTTAGAAGAACCAGTGGCATGCTATTGCATGGATTATTTATATAAATTATTCGATATCTTGAAACACACACCTCCCAGGTACTTACTTAAATCATTTCTGAGCAATATAAGAACAATTTTTTTCAGAACTATCACAAATTATCTCGTTTGGCGTTTTGTTCGTCACAGAACCAACAATCTCGACAACAGATTTTTAATGGCTAAGCAGCGGTAAAAATTTCTTAAAATGTACAAACACATTTATTGTTTTTCACTAGGTTCTATTATGTTTTATTTGGACGAGAGCAGTCACCTCCTCGATGGCAGTTTTGCGTATCTCAAGTAAACTCCAATATGGGAATGGCACTGGGGAGTCTATTCGTCAAAAAATATTTCGACGAAAATAGCAAAAATGATGCAAGTGTAAACAATATGATATTTCTTTATAAGAAAAATCACATTTACAGACGCTGGAAATGACCAAAAGATTACAAGAGGCGTTTCGTCAAATCCTTAAAGAAAATAAATGGTTGGGTGACCACACCAAGGATTACGCACGAAAGAAAATAGACAAAATGAATCTAAAAATAGGTTATCCTGATTTTTTGTTAAACATCGACGAACTTGGTAAAAAATATTACGATGTTGATGCTCATCCCGACTACTTCTTTGAAAATACTTTGAGTATTCTACGGCATTTGACAAAAATTGAACAAATGAAAATTGGTACTGAAGTCAACAAGACTACTTGGGGTACTGCTCCGGCCGTCGTCAACGCTTATTATAGCAGGAATAAAAATCAGATAAGTAAATAAACCAGTGCGAATATGAGTTAGTCCTGACTACAACTGAATTTCAGTATTTCCAGCAGGAATTTTACAACCTCCTTTCTATCATAAACATTTTCCAAAATCTCTAAATTTCGGTGGAATTGGCGTAGTTATTGGACATGAAATAACGCATGGTTTTGATGACAAAGGAAGACTGTTCGACCAGTATGGAAATTTACAGCAGTGGTGGAAAGAAGAATCAATTTATAACTTCCATCAAAGAGCAAAATGCATGATAGGTATATAAAAAATAGAGTAAAATGACCTTTTTATTTTTTCTTTATCATTATTATTATTTTTAATAGATCAATACAATTCATACATAATACCAGATGTAGATACTTATATGGATGGTTTTATTACTCAGGGAGAAAATATTGCAGACAATGGTGGTCTGAAACAGGCATTTAAGGTATGTACGAATGACCTAAATAATAACAAAAGCTTATGTTAACTCTAGGCGTATGAAATGTGGTTAAGAAATAATCCCGGTGCTGATGAAACACTGCCAGGAATAAATCTTACAGGACGACAACTATTTTTCTTAAACTTTGCTCAGGTGGATATATTTTTTTTTATTTTAGAACCAAAAATGTAGTTCGAGTTGTAGGTATGGTGTGGGAAACAGAGAATAGACACTGTAAAAAGTCGTCTAAAAGTTGCTGTGCATTCTCCAGGAATTTTCAGGTATTAATTAAACTAATTAAAAAAATTCAAATGATGTACCAACATTATATGCTGCCATCTGTAGGGAATATATAATACCAATATTGGTCAGATGAACAACTAGAGCCATCTATTAGTAGCTGTCTATACCATAAGAATAAAATTAAGATTTTAATTACTAACTATTTTTACAGAGTAATTGGTACACTTAGCAATTCGGAAGATTTCGCAAGAGTCTACAATTGTCCGTTAGATAGTGCAATGAATCCATCCGAAAAATGTAGTCTTTGGTAAACATTTTTTTAATCGTTTTTTAAAGTGGATGTAACTAGTCAATGATTTTGATATGTTTATTTCAATAAATAATTTCAAATGTCAATAACTTTTTTATTTCCCAATACAAAAATCTTTGAATATCACATCTAAGAGTTGTTCTGTGGTTGTCACACCAACCAGATATCCAAGATGTTTTAGAGATTTTCTTAAATATTCCGCCATTAATACTGTGTCACTGCCAGAGTCCTTGAGAAACAAATTAAGACACTCTAAGCAGTTGCTCAAGTGTTGTCTATGTCTTGCCTGATTCATACTTGGATGTTCTGCAGAAGGTTCACCACATCTAAAACTCCAAGTATAACATAAAAAAATAATAATAGCATAAAAATTAAATAGCATACAAAATTTTTAGTTTGTTTTTAACATTTTCAACAAGATTTGAAACACCTTCTTCATATTTACAAGACAAGCATGTCACTTCTTGACTACACTCCAGTTTGAGTTCACTTTTAACTAAATCAAGTTTATTAAACACCACTAAGCAATGTTTATTAAAAAGAAATTCAATATTTTCATTATTACTGCTTTTAATCAAATCATTTAAGGCAAGAATTTTGATATAATATTTTAAATAATCTACAACATTTGAATTTGCATTAGCATTTAACCATTGCACATACTTCTGGGAGTCTATAACAAGAATAATAAGATCAGCGGCTTCATAACTTTGCATAGCTCTACTAATCCCTTCTTTTTCTATAACATCATCAGTGTCAGATCTCAGTCCAGCTGTATCAGCTAAAACTAATGGATATCCATCAATATTTAAAGTAACTTCCAAAATGTCTCTAGTTGTTCCTTCTATTGGTGTAACTATTGCAGCTGGTTTCTTACACAGAAGATTTAATAAGCTGCTTTTTCCTACATTGGGTTCTCCCAAAATAACAGTTTTAACACCTGTTCTTAATAATTCACCTTTGCGTCCATCATTTAAGTGTTGCTGAATTTCTTGTTTTAATTTAATCACTTCTTCAATAACACTATCTAAAACCCCTTCGTCAATGGTTTCAGTTTCTTCAAAATCAATATGAGCCTCAACATGAGCCACTGACTTCAACAAAACTTTCCTCCACTTGTTATACAGTTTACTTAAAGCGCCTTGAGTTTGTAAAAATGCCTAAAAAAGGGTTCTATTGGTATGTATAGAGAATTTCATTCTGGAATGCAATACCTGTTTCCTCTGAATTTCTGTTTCAGCTTGTAGCAAATCTGCTAAACCTTCAACTTCAGTCAAATCTAATTTCCCATTATAAAAAGCTCTTCTAGTAAACTCTCCTGGTTCAGCTAACCGCAATTTTGAAATGCTGGATAAAGCATCTAAGATTGAGTTAACAACTGCTATTCCTCCATGTACATGAAATTCACAACAATCTTCGCCAGTAAAACTCTGGGGGCCTGAATTATTGCCACAATAAATGAAATATTAAATAAACTTTGCTGTATCACCTGGGAACCATAAAATGAGACCTTTATCTAGAATTTCTTTGCTAATTGGATGTTTTATACTCCTCAGAATTGCTGTTCTTGGTTGAGGAAGAATTGACATTCCTGTGACACACTTTAAAGCTATTTGAGTGCAGGGGCCGGACACCCTTATTACAGCAACGCCACATCTTCCTTGTCCTGATTATTAAAAATAATTAATAAAGCTTTTTTTTTAGAATTGACATCTGTTAACCTGAAGATAATGCAAAAATTGTACTTGAAAAGTTGTGTCTTAAATTTATTTTGAAAAATGAGTTATTCAAACACAGTAATTTAAACATGCTGTCTGCAATTACATTTTCAAATAATTTTAGGTTAGGTTAAGTTAGTAATGTCACTAATGTCACTGTCACTTAATTTAACGGATTGAAGGTTGGCAACTTGACAATTCACCAACAAAGTCATTTGAGTCATCTGGTTCACAGTGAGAATATTCAAAACATTGTGTCCATTTTTTGAAATTTATTTATTAAAAAAAAGTCAAAATGTGTGCGAAAATGGCATTTCAACACCAGGCTGGTACAGCTATGGAGTGTTTAAGTGTAAGTAATTTATTTAACCCAATTACATAGATACATGGGCGTAATGTTTCCAGGTAAATAGTTTACAATTGTGACTCATTTGCATATTTGGCTTTGTTTTATTGCATATTTATTAAGGCTATTAAGCTTAAAAATTTTATGATTCTCGTTTCGATTTAGGTAGGATTTTATTATTTACAGATTCCGATAACTTTACATAAAGAAGTGGATGGGGATACTATGAGATGCGGTTTTAAAATTGGTGGTGGAATCGATCAAGACTACCATAAAAGCCCCCAAGGTTACACGGATAATGTAAGTGCTAATTATTATCTTATCAACCAGTCAGAATGACTCATATTTGAATAGAAGGAAAATATTAATATCAACAAGTAACCAGCCCACCCATCATTTACATATAGAAGACGTAGTAACCGACAAGTTTTCTATTATTAGGCATTTGATAAATGGATAAAAAAATTGCAACATTTTTAAAGCACCATCTTCTCATGGTGTTGTGTCTTAAGGACCAATGATGGCAGACCTTTTAAAACAGTGTATGATAGCATTTTAGTATCATGGGTGTTTCTCGAATGGCGACGATGTAACTCCATTCAAAACCGCTTATTAGGTGTGGCATATTTGTATGTTCTTTTGAAATGAATACTTCTAACAAATATTCGAGGAATTTCGATAAGTAGCTCGTGGTTTTTACAAAAAAAAATGTTATAAGTGATTTTCTCAATTGCAAATTTAATCATTTACTTATGCCAATATTCTACACATTTTATCCAAATTTCGACACGATCGGTCCACCAATACCGGTTATTGTCACTCAGTATATTTGTCTTAAATATTTCATATAAAACAAAATGAAATAAATTGCTTCTTCTTTACTTCAGGGAATTTACGTCACTGAAGTTCACGATTCGAGTCCAGCTTCAAAAAGCGGCCTCCGAGTCCATGACAAAATTCTCCAGTGCAACGGATACGACTTCACCATGGTTACCCATAAAAAAGCAGTGAGTTATATAAAGAAGCATCCTGTATTAAACTTACTGGTAGCTAGAAAAGGCGTTACATCCACTTAATAACACAAATCATATTGACAACTTACATATTACGTTTACTTATTTTTATATCTTTTTTGTTCCAGTTACCAATAATTCCATATCTTAAGTGATTTAGAATTAAGAAAATTTAACGTAAATTTTATATGTTTTGATACAAAATGTATATTTCCGTTTTTATGTATTAAGGAAAAATATGTTGTTATTTTTAGTTATAAGTTTCTTTTTTTTTTTTTAATGTTTCATTTGAAAAGTCTATGTGAAGTGTTAGTGTCTAGTTGCCAATGATATATTTTGAGTCAGTATTGCGAAAATTTAGCACTACATCGATGTTCCACATGCTTGAATCAATTTGTATTTTAGCATTTTAGCAGTTAAATAAAGCTATTTGCGAAGTCAATTGGTATTTTCTTTCGATTGAACTTCTAAATTTTTAACAACTGCGCAACTCGAATCGGTGGATTAAATATGGCAACATGGCTACAAATTCCGACCAATCAGAATCTACCTGACACACTCGGTACAAAAATTACGACTTGTATATCACTTAGAACATTTTTTAGATTTCAGTTTATTAATTCAAGTAAGTACAATTAGTATTGTAATATTTAATGTCCGAGAAAATCAATAATTAATCGATTTTCCTTCATTTTAGAAAATCATAACTCTACAGTTGTCGAAGAGGAAGTTGTCAACAGTGTCTTCCATTATAGCCTATGCAACGATTAACAACGTTTGAAGAATTTTAGACATCGAAAAAATGTAAGTTAATTATTAATTCTAAGTATTTTTGCTTGATTATTATTATTATATCGTCTGAAATTTAAACTATTTCTGCTAGTTCTTTGAAACCATAGCTCATTGGTGTTGCTCATCGATAATAAAGTTCCGCGAACCAATCATAATCGAGTTACCTAAGTTTGTTTGATTTACATCGTAGCGTTAACTGAACGTATAAATTGAGCAAAAGTAAGTAAAAATTTACTTTATAACGTTAATTGTTGTTAAATTTCTTGCTTTTAACCATTTTATGTATGTTATTTATCGTTTTAGTTTTATAGTTTTGAAAATATTTACATCGGAACTTAAAATCCAACCAACTCATTTAGGATCAATTTACTCGCCGAAATTTGATTTTACTTCAAAATAGTGATTGATATTTATTGATAGTTATTACTATTATTGATAAATAATTCAATTTGCCATCAGTAAGGGAAACATTTATTAATTTTCAAGATTTGCAGTTCCATAGGACTCGAATTCCAATATGGCGCACGCGCGAGGAGCTAACATATTTTTATTTAACTAAATTTAATATTTTGTGATTTTTTGTAAACGATAGTTAATTTATGGTGGATCTTACAGAAAATCATAAAATATTGAGTAGATCTTTGAAAATTGAGCATTGAGAGAGACGCATGCGTAGAGGTTCACATGTGAATTCAAGCGCGTGCGAATGTAAATAATAACCTAACCTAGCATCCGAAGTATCGGCAATGTTTTTTCTAAAATTATTTTTTTTACCTCGATCCAGCATTGGACGGACGTCAACATGCAGCGGCCGCTTATTAAAGCGAGACACCGGAATGTTATTTCATTGATAGTATTTGGAATTCTGGTCCATGCCCTGATCATGAAAGCTGCCTTCGATATCTATTTCTCAAGTCCTATTGACCATGGCATGACTCCAGTTAAGTCTACAACCAACCCTCCGGCCAAACGAGTTGTATTTATTGTAGCTGATGGGCTAAGGGCTGATTCAATCTTCAGAAAGGGACAGACAGTTAAAACCCCTCACTTAACGTAAGCACATACAGTCAAACTTCCAAGGATTCATCTTGTTTTTTTAGCAAAATACGAAAGACTCGTGCTTCGTGGGGTATTGCTCATACAAGGGTACCCACTGAATCACGTCCGGGTCATGTAGCATTATTAGCAGGGATTTATGAGGACCCATCGGCAATTTTCCAAAGTTGGACTGGAAACCCTGTAGATTTCGACTCAGTTATTAATCAGAGCGCAAATGCATGGTGTTGGGGCAGCCCTAATATTGTTAACATGTTTAATAAAGGTACATAAATTTGTCAGTGAATGTCTACCGCATAATTCCATACACTTTGTAATAAGCTTTTAACAATCAAATACGTAAATCGTTTCTCTGTAGATGAACTGCCACACATTCACTCTTATTCGTATGACCCAAATATACAAGATTTTGGAAAAAATAATACGGCCGCGTTGGATTTGTGGGTTTTTGAGCATCTAAGAGACTTCCTTGAAGAACAGAAGAAATGTTTAGATTGTTTCGATTTTTGGGAGAATGGAAATATTTTCTTTTTGCATTTACTTGGCATTGATACTGCTGGACATGGTTACAAACCTGATTCTCTGTAAATAATACAAAATGACTTACTAAATTAGACTTCACTTCAACATCATTTTATTGTATAGGGAATATATAGAAAACATTAGAACTGTGGACCACTATATCCCGAAGGTTGAGCAAATGTTTGAGAAAATTTTCCCGGATAGTTCAACAGCGTATATTTTCACCGCTGATCATGGGATGACTGATTGGGGTTCCCACGGTGCCGGTTCTGACCACGAAACTAATATTCCATTTATCGCCTGGGGTGCGGGTATTAAAGTTGAAGAAATACAAAAGGATATCAAACAGATTGACGTTGCCCCATTGATTTCTGCTCTCATTGGCATAAATTATCCAATCAATTCACTTGCAAGCTATTTTTTAATTGGAGTAAATTAAATATTAATATTTTTGTAATTGTAGGGGAGATTACCACATGACTATATTAACACTACCCCTGACAATTTGAGTAAAATGATAATAGCGAATGTTCGCCAGTTAATGGAAATATATAATGTTAAAAGAAATAGGCGAAATGCCAACGCACTCCGTTTTGTACCATTTCACGGAGTTACACCAGAAGCTGTCAATGCAGGGTTGAGGTATTTAGAAAATTTAACGCAACGTCACCTATATGAAAAACTCGTAAGTATGAGATTATTATTTCTTGTCTATTTTTACATGTTTTAAGAAGTAGGTATCTGATAGACAATTTACGTTCATATATATTTATAATAATAATATAATGTATTTTTCGTTTTGAACTATTTTTAGACTATAAAATTTTATTAGTACTGTGTACTTCAATTTTTATATGATATGGAAGGGGTCTTATAATTATATGTCAGTACTTTGGGAAATAATAGCACACGAAGAAATAAGGGGGGAGAGGGTCTTTTATCTAAATTTTTTTCTAAGATCCCTTCCTAAGAGGTTATAGACTTTATCTGTAAATATTTTTGAACTAAATCGTATTTTTCTGACTCAGATGCGTATTTTGACAAATCATGGTAACAATACCTTACTTCAAAGGGATGGTTTAGTCTTTTTTTTTGAGGATCTTTTTTCTTAGTAGTCATTACGTAAAATGAATCAACATTAAAAAATAAGGAAAATATTTCAAAATCTGACCATTTTTGCACTCAAATTGAGTGGAAATGTATTGTGGAAGGATTTAATTTTGATAATATTTTATAACTATGACGATGTATAATAGTCCCAATTCTAAAATAAAGGCAAAAATTTTCGTCCACTATACTTTTGATTTAAACTATTCTTGAATTATCTTCTGGAACTTAGTTTTTCCGTTAATGAATTTGAAGTGTAATGAAATACATTTTAAAGTATTTAAATCTAAATAATTTGGAAATAACGCGTCCTATCGAGAATACATGTTTATTTATTTTTTTAAAGTAGATTCACTTTACTTAAACAAGTATAAGAACAAAGCTAACGACTACTTCTCACCCACTAAAATTGCCCTTTTGAAGTAAAGTATTATTAACAAATTTACCGAAATAAATATCTGCATTAGAAAAATAAAATATTAAAATTTCGTTTTTGTAGTTCCTGACGTTTCTGAATTATTCACAAATAAAAGTAATCAAACTGCTTCTTTTGAGAAGTTATAATCCTCTGAGGGTGTATCTTTGAGAAAAAAATTATATATAAGACCCCTCTAATTTTCTCGTGTTCTATTTTATCCTAAAAATATTGATACACAATTACGAGACATTCTGCATACAGGTGCACCGTAAGTATGGAATACTTGAAAGCGCCGTAAGTATGAAATAAATAAAGAAATTCTTCAAAGCCATTTCATTGTATTTAAAAAATAGATACATTTACCAACCATTTTCGACATACAACGTCATAGACATTTTTCTTGATGGAATTGTAGAGCAAATATAATACTGTTTAATAGACTTTTTTTCTGTTTAAGATGATACAAATTATTTTACATAAATTACATTAAATATAAAAATGTGTATTAAACGCCATATTTAGCCTATAGTTCCATTTAAAAAATGTTCGTGACTTTATGTGATAAAAAGAACTTTTTTTTATTACTATGATTAGACGTCATTTTACTAAAATCAAGGTATTTCATATTTACAACGCTACAAGTATACCCTACTTTTGGCGCGCATATATATATATATATATATATATATATATATATAT